>QNTS01006298.1:8427-43059 GCA_003317085.1 Hucho hucho | reverse complement strand
GAGGACAAATGGAAAGAGTCAGGTGAAGATAGCGGAGGACAAATGGAAAGAGTCAGGTGAAGATAGCGGAGGACAAATGGAAAGAGTCAGGTGAAGATAGCGGAGGACAAATGGAAAGAGTCAGGTGAAGATAGCGGAGGACAAATGGAAAGAGTCAGGTGAAGATAGCGGAGGACAAATGGAAAGAGTCAGGTGAAGATAGCAGAGGACAAATGGAAAGAGTTAGGTAGCCTAGTGGTTAAAAGCGTTGGGTTAGTAACCAAAAGGTCGCTGGTTCAAATCCATGAGCCAGCTAGGTGAAAAATCTGTCCATGTGCCCTTGAGCAAGGCACTTAACACAAATGATTCCAGTAAGTCACTCTGGATAAGAGTGTCTGCTAAATGACTGAAATGTAAAATGTGTTCCAGTATCTCAGAAACAGATGGCCTGCTGGGCTTTTCACACACTACAGTGTCTAGGGTTTACAGAGAATGGTGGGACAAACAAAAAACATCTGGTCAGCGAAAGTACTTTGGGCAAAAACAGCTCATTGATGAGAGGTCGAAGGAGAAAGGCAAGAACCATGCAAGCTAAAAGGTGGGCCACAAAAAGGCAAATATTGGTGAGTGCAACAGTCATTGGTGGAAAAAGAACCTAATTGTCGTACTTGAGTAAAAGTAAAGATACCTTAATAGAAAATGACTAAAAAAAAAGTGAAAGTTACCAAGTAAAATACTACTTGAGGAAAAGTACAAAAGTATTTGTGTCACACCCTGATCTGTTTTTGTGTTTGTCTCCACCCCCTCCAGGTGTTGTCCATCTGCCACATTACCCTGTGTATTTATACCTGTGTTCTCTGTTTGTCTGTTGCCATTTCGTCTTGTCACGTCAAGCCTACCAGCGGTTTTCCCATACTCCTGTTTTCGCTCTAGTCTGTTTTCTAGTTTTCCTGGTTTTTACCATTCTGCCTGCCCTGATCCTGCCGTTCTGTACGTTGTGACACTCCACTGGATTTACTGACCTCTTCCTGCCCTGACCCTGCCGTTCTGTACCTTGTGACACTGCGCTGGACTACTGACCTCTACCTGACCTGTCATTTGCCTGCCCCGTTTTTGTAATAAACTTTTGTTACTTCGAACTGTCTGCATCTGGGTCTTATCCTGAGGTCTGATCATTTGGTTTTAATATACTTAAGTATCAAAAGTCAATGTAATTGCTAAAATACACTTAGTATCAAAACTATGTATGAATCATTTCAAATTCCTTAAATAAAGCAAACTACTGCATTTGTTGTATCAAAACATGCATCAAGAATGTGGTTCAGGCTTGTGTCTTAAAGTAGTAACTTTATTGACGTCCTTACCTGCATGTTGAGTTGGTCATCTAGAAAATGTATGGAGTATAAAGTACATTATTTTCTTTAGGAATGTAGTGAAGTAAAAGTTGGCAATAATATAAATAGTAAAGTAAAAAACTACTTAAGTAGTACTTTCAAGTATTTTTACTTCAGTACTTTCCACCACTGGAGTTGAGGCAGAGTTCATCAGTGACACATGGAATGAAAAGGGTGTTACATATACTGGACATGTCTGCTGTACTGTACTATCAGTAATAACCTTCAGTCCCACATTGTAGATGTGTTGAGGGCCTATTAAGGAAAACAAGAGCACAGAGAAAGAATTCGGCAGACAGAGTGGGAGGGGCGTCACACTACTCAGCTAATACAGTGCATTTGGAAAATATTCAGACCCCTTGACTTTTTCCACATTTTGTCATGATACAGCCTAATTCTAAAATGGATTTAATTGATTTTTTCCCCCTCATCAATCCACACACGATACACCATAATGACGAAACAAAAACAGGGATTTAGAAAGATATCCAGCTTTATAAAACCAACACTACTTGTTTGCACCACCCTGATGATGACTGTATCACATCTTCAAGAGGGCCTCAAATTGAGCCTGGGTTCTAAAGAGAAAAAGATGAGAAAAGAAACCTGTTAGAGGGAAACAGCTAGCCTGAGTCCCAGATTTGTTTGTGTTGGCTTGACAACTCCTTTGTTATTGTTTGACGTGACAATGGCAAAGGAGTTAGCAAGACCGCACAAACAGATCTGGGACGCAGGCTAGCTGTTTCCCTCTAACAGGTTTCTTGTTAGCAATCAAACAAGCTAAGCGTCAGTATAGAGACAAAGTAGAGTCACAATTCAACGGCTCAGACACGAGAGGAATGTGGCAGGGTCTACAGTCAATCCCGGACTACAAAAAGAAAACCAGCCCCGGACCACGATGTCCTGCTCCCAGACAAACTAAACAAATTCTTTGCTCGCTTTGAGGACAATACAGTGCCACCGACACGGCCCGCTACCAAAACCTGCGGGCTCACCTTCACCGCAGCCAACGTGAGTAAAACATTTAAGCGTGTTAACCCTCGCAAGGCTGCTGGCCCAGATGGCATCCCTGGCCGTGTCCTCAGAGCATGCGCAGACCAGCTGGCTGGTGTGTTTAGGGACATATTTAATCAATCCTTATCCCAGTCTGCTGTTCCCACATGCTTCAAGAAGGCCACCATTGTTCCTGTTCCCAAGAAAGCTAAGGTAACTGAGCTAAATGACTACCGCCCCGTAGCACTCACTTCCGTCATCATGAAGTGCTTTGAGAGACTAGTCAAGGATCATATCACCTCCATCCTACCAGACACCCTAAACCCACTCCAATTTGCCTACTGTCCCAATAGGTCCACAGACGACGCAATCACACTGCACACTGCCCTAACCCATCTGGACAAGAGGAATACCTATGTAAGAATGCTGTTCTTCGATCGACTACAGCTCAGCATTTAACACCATAGTTCCATCCAAACTCGTCATTACGCTCGAGACCCCAGGTCTCGACCCAGCCATGTGCAACTGGGTCCTGGACTTCCTGACAGGCCGGGCCCAGGTGGTGAGGGTAAGGAAACAACATCTCCACCTCGCTGATCCTCAACACTGGGGCCCCACAAGGGTGCATTCTCAGCCCTCTCCTGTACTCCCTGTTCACCCATGACTGCGTGGCCAAGCACGCCTCCAACTCAATCATCAAGTTTTCTCACGACACTACAGTGGTAGGCTTGATTACCAACAACGACGAGACGGCCTACAGGGAGGAGGTGAGGGCCCTCGGAGTGTGGTGTCAGGAAAATAACCTCTCACTCAACGTCGACAAAACTAAGGAGATGATCGTGGACTTCAGGAAACAGCAGAGGGAGCACCCCCCTATCCACATCGACGGGACAGTAGTGGAGAAGGTGGAAGGTTTTAAGATCCTCGGCGTACACATCACAGACAAACTGAAATGGTCCACCCACACAGACAGCGTGGTGAAGAAGGAGCAACACCGCCTCTTCAACCTCAGGAGGCTGAAGAAATTCGGCTTGTCAACAAAACACTCACAAACGTCTACAGATGCACAATCGAGAGCATCCTGTCGGGCTGTATCACCGCCTGGTACGGCAACTGCTCCGCCCACAACCGTAAGGCTCTCCAGAGGGTAGTGAGGACTGCACAACGCATCACCGGGGGGTAAACTACCTGCCCTCCAGGACACCTACACCACCCGATGTCACAGGAAGGCCAAAAAGATCATCAAGGACAACAACCACCCGAGCCACTGCCTGTTCACCCCGCTATCATCCAGAAGGCGAGGTCAGTACAGGTGCATCAAAGCTGTGACCGAGAGACTGAAAAACAGCTTCGATCTCAAGGCCATCAGACTGTTAAACAGCCACCACTAACATTGAGTGGCTGCTGCCAACATACTGACTTAAATCTCTAGCCACTTTAAATAATAGGAAACTGGATGTAACAAATGTATCACTAGCCACTTTAAACTATGTAATTTATATAATGTTTACATATCCTACATTACTCATCTCAGATGTATATACTGTACTCTATACCATCTACTGCATCTTGCCTATGCCGGTCATCCATCGCTCATCCATATATTTATATGTACATACTCGTATTCATTCCTTTACACTTGTGTGTATGAGGTAGTTGTTGTGAAATTGTTAGATTACTTGTTAGATACTACTGCATGGTCAGAACTAGAAGCACAAGCATTTTGCTACACTCGCATTAACATCTGCTAACCATGTGTATGTGACAAATTATTATTTTTTTTATTTGACTAGCTCTTTGAGGGAGGGTCATGAGTGAAGGGAGGGTCCTATTGAAGGAAGCGTTATGAGAGAAGTCACCCTGATGACTGTAGCTGAATGCTGATATTATTTTATGAAGTATTTTAATGGACAATTAAGACATTCTATTCTATTCTGTTCAATTCTACTCTATTATTTTCTGATATATTCAAATTCCAGAGCTTGATGGTTAGATTAAGTGAATCTTTGAATAAGATGTGTAAGTCCTGGGCTAAAACAACAATGTGCAACTCAAATGCAACTCAACTTATTTGAGGCAAACCAGACGAGAGGTCTGAAATGATTTTAGACAACTATCAGTAGAACTATGACATTTTTGTTCTCTTTCAGGACTATTCCATTGGTTCTGTTATACAGGGCTAAATCAAACACACATATCAATGACTAAAACTAATACTATTTCAACCCAGTTCTGGTAGTGGTCCATGGTCGAATTGGCTCTTAATAATATCTCTAATGTCATCACCATGACACCGTTATGAAGGTGGTGGACAAAATGATGACAGCATTGTTGCTTTTATGACACTGTTATGACACGTATGCAGCTAAAGGTCATAGTGGTGTTGAGGATGCTCTAAGAAAGTACATTTTATTCATATTGAGGGATACATGGAGGTATTTGAACCTCTTTGAAATTAAAATAGATGCCCCTCCCCCTGGGGAAAATATATTTTTACCTGGGCCTCCCCGAGCGTTTAAAAAAAATAAAAACACATGCAACCCTCCCCCTCCAAAATGATAATTAAAACAAAATAGCAGGGAATATTAAATCCGTTTTTAGCAGGCTATCAATGTTGAAGTGGTGATTTCTATCAAATCAACCCGTGGTTTATAACCACTGCTGTCTTCATACCATATTCATGTTGAACACTAGAGGGCAGCAGTTACCAATTTAAACGTTAAGGGCCGTCCACACCAAAGACAGAACTATAACGATACATTTTACATAACTATAAAACGTTGGCGAGCATCCACACTAGAGGAAAGTTTATTGTCCTACAGTAGCCTACACCTGTCAATCAACTGATCAACGCATCCTATTGCACCGCTGTAGACCTATTAATGAGGTGGTAAGACAGACCATTCAGTGCTTCAGGGTTTGTTTGTTGTCATAGTGACAACTGTAAACAACACTTCAATGTAGGCTACATGTAGCCTAATGAAAAATATAATACAGAAACTCGTATTTAAATTAAATGTAGAAATTCAACAACAAACGCCACTTGGCCTGTACATCTTTACATCATGTCATTGCCTGCCTCGTTGCTCAAGTAGTTTGTAAGCGATTTCCATTTTTCTAAGGATTGTTCTTTTGGAGCTTCTTTTTCCCTGTGCTCATCACTGTCTGTTCTGTGCAACCATCTGATACATCAGTGCAACAATGTTAACATCACTGGCCACATATAAAAAATAAATAAAAATACACTTGTTTTTAAATTTTACGGATAGCCAGGGGCACACTCCAACACCCAGACATAGTTTACAAATGATGCATGTGTGTTTAGTGAGTCGTCCAGATCAGAGGCAGTAGGGATGACCACGTGCTCTCTTGATACGTGTGTGAATTGGACCATTTTCCTGTACCGCTAAGCATTCAAAATGTAACGAGTACTTTTGGGTGTCAGGGAAAATGTATGGAGTAAAAAGTACATTATTTTCTTTAGAAATGTAGTGAAGTAAAAGTTGTCAAAAATATTAATAGTAAAGTACAGATACCCCCAAAAAACTACTTAAGTAGTACTTTCAAGTATTTTTACTTCAGTACTTTACACCACTGGAGTTGAGGCAGAGTTCATCAGTGACACATGGAATGAAAAGGGTGTTACAAATACTGGACATTTCTGCTGTACTGTACTATCAGTAATAACCTTCAGTCCCACATTGTAGATGTGTTGAGTGCCAGGCCTCTCTCCATTCAGAGATGTCAGTATCAAGACTGTCTGTCGGTCAGGACTCCATCACATCCTCTTGCAAGTCTCCAAGTGCTGCGTCCATAGATGCATCTGGGAAAACACATACACAGTCACTGTTCTATTACCAATGGCAGTTAGGATATGTGATATCTGACACACAAACATATACTATGTTGAAGTTTGAACAGGACAGACTAAGCCTACCTAATTCTGGTCTCTCCATTGACGACTGCTGATGAGCAGGCTGGAGGTGAGTTCTTTGCCAGCGTCCCATTGATGGAGATCAGCTCCTGGCGGCTCATCAAAGACACTGGACAGTCACACAAAAACACACACAGAGCACGGATTACATTATCAATGATGGTTATGATTAGCATTGCAGAATCAACCTAAAGGCTGCATTCACCTTTCTAATTGACTTCAGAATTGAATGTTATGTGAAGTGAAATAAAATGGTAAACTCAGCGATCAGGCTGGTTTCACCAGGCTAGGGTATGAAGGTGAATTGGGACAATAGTCTAAACTGTTTTGACCTTTGACCTGATATAAATGTCCTCGCTGTTCGATTGATAGGAATGCTCACAGTGAGGGCATGTCTGTGTGATGCTGCGGGTCCCCTTGCTGGTCTTCTCGATGTTGCGTGCTCGGCTGCAAACTGGACATCTCTCGGACAACTGCATCAGGTAATATCCATAACAAATGTACTTCCTCATCTTATGAGGTGGTGTTGACTGGGACGGCCTGTGACAGGGTGATACAATAGATAGCCAAATGGTCAATTGCATTTTGGTATAAAAAAAGGACAAAGCTTTTTGACAATTTGTATTTATTAAGGATCCCTGGGAAGAAGGCGCCGGAAATGTCTGGTGGCAAAGCTGTTTCTTTTCTGTGTCCAGTCCGAGCTTACCTTACCTTAACAGGTAGCTGTGTTCGACTTCCACGGCGAGGGACATCTCCATGGCTGGTTGGTAGGATCGAGTACAGTAACATCGATCAAGTCATCCAGGAGCATTCTGCTAACTCCATTCACCAGGGAAGGGGGAGACCCCTTCGGGGAGGGAGACCTGCAGAGTACAGGCCAGTCGGCTGTGGAAAGTAGACGACAAAGGACAAGTAGGCTGGCGTGGATTCAATTCACAACCAAAATGACTCTACTACTTGTCAAATCAAATCACATTTTATTGGTCATATACACGTGTTTAGAAGATGTTATTGCTGGTGTGAGAAATGCTTGTGTTGCTAGCTCCGACAGTGCAGTAATATCTAACAAGCAATTTCTAGCAATTTCACAACAAATACACACATCTAAGTAAAGGAATGGAATTAAGAATGTATAAATATATGGACGAGCAATGTCTGCATGGTTGGGAAATTAACCCGGCGTGGATTCACTTCACAACCAAAATTAGCTCTACAACTTGTATCTGCTTGGCTGGGTAATTTTCCCACTAGTTTATCAAACCGGGTATTTTTTTAACACAACTTCTCACATAACACATTTTTGTTTTCAGTAGTTTTTTACGATATAGCCCAGTTTGACTTTGTGGCTGTGGTAACTAGTGGAAACCTTAATGCTATGCTTTATACTGATGTAGACTGATTGTAGCTCCAGATTGGATTCCGGCCGGTGACACCGTTACGGTTTGATTCTCCTAGTTCACTCCGTTAGTCAAACTCAGACATGAGTTAGCTACAACCATAGCTGCATCCATTTTCTAGTTTTGACAATACAGAAAACACTTGTATGAGCTACGAACTAACTTGCAAATCTGACTTATAGGCGAACATTAGCATGCTAGCCTGCCTCGCTAGTATTATCAAATAATAACCAGCAGTATCCAGACAATACACAATAAACTAGTATGACCTAACTACGTTGTAATGAGGTAACGTTGGCTAAAACGTTATCTAGGCTGCTTCGCTAGCCTGCCTTGCTTTATAAAAATGTTGCTACCTACCCTTGAACTCTCTGAGGTGGGAGAGACATGGAATTGCGTCCCAAATGGCACCATATTACCTATGTAGTGCACTTCTTTTGACCAAAGCCTTATTGTCCTCAGGTGGCAGCCATGCCCACACCCTTAGTCAGCCTCCTGTCCCTCCTATCACCATGGAGTCACCTTCCTGAAAACAATGGCACTATAATTTGCTTAAACCTGTTCTGCCAGTTCATGTCCTTAAATAATAGAAGGTTCCAATGTGTTTAGCCAAAAAGATGGCAAGATAGTTCACACATTCATCATCTAGAGTTGCTATCAAACAGAAGTCAGATTTCTGGTTTGGCCATAACTTGTTTACTGCTTGTAGCAGGGCACATTTACAGGAATCCTTTTCTCTAACTGTAAGTCACATGATTTCATTAGAAATCTTTCTGCAGTGAGGATGTGTGATGTAAGTCAAGGAGTCGGATGAATGTCAACAAGATTCATACTGTGCTTTTTAGTAAATCTGACCATACCAGTTCACGCTCTAAAAGAAGACAAGGTTTGAATGTAGGCCATTGAAGGTCAAAACGTCAATCTTGTCTAATAAAACCACACATTTTTAATAGTGAGCGTGCGTTGTGCCTTTTACTGTCTAATGATGGATACACACAACCTATTCACTTTGATTGACCATATTCTACTTCTTTCCAGAATGTGAATGTAGTCCATGAAAAGGTATTAGGATTATTTGCACAGCTATCGTTCTCAGGTGGCTGCCCAGTCCTTGCCCACTAGTCCTCCCGTGTCTTACATGATACCTACTGCATGACATTTTCCCCTGCCATTCATTATCATTGTAAATGGTAAATGTGGTAGTAAAACATAACTGAGGAAAAACATACACATTGACTAATGCAAAGACACACACATTAGTTAATGCACTATGTGGTAGCAGACAACATGATTGACATAACTTAGATTGCATTTTTAATATTGTCTGAGGCTTAAGTGCTAAAACAAGCATGCAAGATAACTTGGACAGCTGTCAAGATATAAGTGACACCAAGCAAGAACTAAAATAACTATAGGGCCAATAGGAGTAGTTCATGAACATACAAGGCATGACTCCTAGAAACAGAACGGCAAGTAGTATATCTGCCACTTATGAGCAGAACATAGGTCAAAGACTGATATGAGCAGAACATAGGTCAAAGACTGAATTAGCTAATGCACAGAGCCACATTGGCTGAGGCTCATAAGTATATTTAAACCTGCTAAGAGACAAGCATAGGATCATATTGCTAGACCTGCACTCACATTTAAGATATATTAAAGTAAGGTAAACTGGAAACAGGATGAAAACAGAATGGCCAACACAAGTAATATATGTACACAATAAATATATTATTGTTATAACATTGAAGGGCCTGCCACCATATATCTAAACTTGGAACAGATAGGGGCGTTACTGGACGTGAACAAGCAAGACCTCAGATCAAAAGATAATAGGTGGCAGGAGAGAAAGAGGGAGTGACTGCATTTACATATGGGCTGTACCCATATACTGTAAGGGTATAAAGCAGAGCTCTGTGATCAATCGGATCAGCTGTTTCCCGGGTCAGCTCGACTTTAATTACTCTGTATTAAAGTCTTCTTGAATTCACAAGTTTTTTGTACGAGTGTCATATTTTGAAGATCGTTATTCCACGACATAAACCATACTGTATTTTGTCATGTTAGAGGTGTAATGCAACTATATTTCGATTTGGCACCATGGAACTTTTAATGACTTTGGCTTTTAGAATAAACAAAGGGACAGCGGAATTGCCACACGTCTCAAGTGTTGATGTGTCATGTGCTGGCATGGTTACACGTGGTCTGTGGTTGTGAGGCCAGATTGACGTACTGCCAAATTCTCTAAAATGACGTTGAAAGCGGCTTATGGTAGAGAAATTACATTTAAATTCTCTGGCAACAGCTCTGGCGAACATTCCTCCAGTCAACATGCCAATTGCGCACTCCCTCAAAAACTTGAGACATCTGTGGCATTGTGTTGTGTGACAAAACTGCACATTTTAGAGTACCCTTTCATTGTCCCCAGCACCTGCACCTGTGGAATTATCACACTGTTTAATTAGCTTATTGATATGCCACACATGTCAGGTGGATGGATTATCTTGGCAAAGGAGAAATCCTAACTAACAGGGATATAAAAAAATGTGAACATAACTTTTTTTTTGACACTAAGGTGCTTTTTTACCTCTACAGGATCGGTGGATCCCCAGCGGGACGGTTGAGCTGACGTAGGCTAATGTGATTAGCATGAGGTTGTAAGTAACAAGAACATTTTCCAGGACATAGACATATCTGATACGGGCAGAAAGCTTAAATTATTGTTAATCTAACTGCACTGTCCAATTTACAGTAGCTACTACAGTGAAATAATACCATGCTATTGTCTGAGGAGCGTGCACAGTTATGAACTGTATCAATAAACCAATGTATCAATAAACCAATTAGGCACATTTGGGCAGTCTTGATACAACATTTTGAACAGTAATGCAATGGTTAAATGAATCAGTCTAAATCTTTGCACATACACTGCTGCCATCTAGCAGCCAAAATCTAAATAGCGCATAGACTCCTAAGTGATATAATGGCCTTTCTCTTGCATTTCAAAGATGGTGAAATTGTATTATCTTTTACCTGATCTAATGTGTTATATCCTCCTACATTAATTTCACATAGCCAAATCTATGGAAATGTCATTTCAGGCGAAAATTGAAAAAAGGGTCCGATCCTTCAGAGGACTGATGCAAGGTTACATTCAGACGAGTGTCGTGATGCTTGTGGGTGTCATAGAGCAACCGACGTGTGTGTTCCTGATGAGACTCAGCTTTCAATGGGTTTGTATTAGTTTGTAGGGCCACAACATTTTGCAATGGCCGTCTCAGTCTCCGAACTTGAACCCCATTAAAAACCTGTGGTTTGAATTGAAGAGGGCAGTTCATGAGCGCAGATGAAGTATATCAAGGAGAAGGAAAGATTCTGTATTGAGGAATGGTCTAAGATCCCTCCCAATGATTTTGGAGATCCCCTCCAATCTCATAACACATTTTAGAAAAAGTGTCCTCACAAGGGCAGGGTGCTGGAGTATTGAAAACAGAGCATCCATTCATTTTGACCCCATTCTTACACTATTATTTTGTTAAAAAAATAAAAAAAAGAGCAGACAATATCGCTCAGTATTTTATTTTATGCATATATTTACATTCAATTACATATTTTTGCTCATCTTTATGAAAGGATCCAATAATTCAGACCCACTGTATATGGGTGAGACAACTTATTTGAATGACATTATTTAATATGACTTAATACAGGTTATTAACAAAGTGTGCTCATTTTGAAGTAGAAATTGAAAATAAACTTTATTACTTTAAACAAAATGTTGAATCATTTTGAGACTACAGATAAAAGGATAAAAGGCTGTCTGCTATGTTAAACAACTGCAGTCATGGTTGCCTTGGTTGTAGTGTTTTGACTGTAGAAAACCAGCAATATCTAAAGTTGTCCCAGGTGAGGCAGGCGGCATGCGAGGGAGGGGCAACTGCTTCTGCACCTGAACTAGACAGACTGGAATGACTTCCATGATTTACTAGAAATCACCTGACTGACTAGAAAGGGAAAAGCTTCAAGATAAGGGTGACCTGTCACTTCATGAAGTACAGCTACGCCCCCACATCACTATAATACATCAGCTACATCTCCACTTGTAGACATACGATTCTAGATAACCAACTCTACAGGCAAAGGTAAGGACGTCTATAAAGTTACTACTTTAAGACACAAGCCTGAACCACATTCTTGATGCATGTTTTGATACAACAAATGCAGTAGTGTAAAAAAACACAAAAATGGTGCCGTCTGGTTTGCTTAATATAAGGAATTTGAAATGATTTATACTTTTACAATTGATACTTAAGTATAGTTTAGCAATTACATTTGCTTTTGATACTTAAGCATATTTAAAACCCGATACTTTTAAACTTTTACTCAAGTAATTTTGAACTGGGTGACTTTGTATCTTTACTTTTACTCAAGTATGACAATTGGGAACCTTTTCCACCACTGAATAAATGGGTGTTTTGTCTTTCCAAATTGAGTTTTATATGAGTTTTTTAAAGACTTCATGATAATTATTTTATACAAAGCCTTCTGTATGATGGGAGGGGTTGAATGGAGCTGAAGGGTGGGACTAATAACCACAAGATAACCTTCTGTAGTACGAAAGTAGCTAATGCATACATTTCATTTGTAAATATAGGTATTATGATGTAGGCATTATGATATAGGTATTATGATATAGGTGTTATGATGTAGGCATTATGATATAGGTATTATGATGCAGGCATTATGATGTAGGTATTATGATATAGTATTATGATGTAGGAATTATGAAGTAGGCATTATGAAGTAGGCATTATGATGTAGGCATTATGCTGTAGGCATGTTGATGTAGGTATTATGAAGTAGGCATTATGATATAGGTGTTATGATGTAGGCGTTATGATGTAGGCATTATGATGTTGGTATTATGCTGTAGGCATGTTGATGTAGGCATTATGATGTAGGCATTATGATGTAGGCATGTTGATGTAGGTATTATGATGTAGGTATTATGAGGTAGGTATTATGAGGTAGGCATTATGATGTAGGCATTATGCTGTAGGCATGTTGATGTAGGCATTATGATGTAGTCGTTATGCTGTAGGCATTATGATATAGGCATTATGATATAGGTATTATGATGTAGGCATTATGATGTAGTCATTATGATGGAGGCATTATGATGTAGGCATTATGATGGAGGCATTATGCACATTCCTAAAAAAATAACCAAAATGGTCTTACATATTTAATACACCTTCTGCACTTCTAATGCAGTCTGGCAATGAATTCAACAATTTGAGCCTGCACTATAAACGCTCTCTCACCCTTCTAACTGTGAATTGGATATGCCAAGGGAATCTTTGCACTACAGTGTTGTAACATACCCAGAGTTCTGCTAAATATTTAGAAGATGGTTCGGCGCTTCCTCCAGAGCAGTAGAGTCGGTCATCAGCGGTGTTGGCATGTCCCCTGTGGCTGTGAAAGGAAGAAGGAAGAAGAAGCGATTGCCGCTCTAGCAGGCGGGTGGGGCGGTGCTACCGCTGTGAGCGACACAGGGAGCAGGGAGGAAAAGACAAGAGTCAGCAACAAAGCAAGCCAACTCGTGCTATAGTAGACTAATAGCTGCCATAGCTAGGTTATTTATCATCCAATATGATTAGGTAGTACCTGTCTTGACTGCTTCAAACTAGTTAAGATAGCTAAAGTTAGCTAGTGTTAGGTTGCGTCAAATTTAGTCTGGTGTTGAGGATGAAAGATTACTAGAGTACGTTCTTAATTCAAGGTATTTATTCTCACACAAGCATAAATGGTAAATATGAAGTTCGTATATACGGGGTTCAATGATACACCACGCAGGGCTACCAGAGAACTGCCCTTTCTGCTAAATGCATTGGTGTAAGTATGTTCTGACAAAGGTAGTTCCCACCTCGGGATGGGCCTATCAGAACAGTGGCTGGGCGTGGTTTAGACTTGCCTAGCCAATAGTAGGCGCACAGGCTGGTCCCAGCCTCTTGGCGCTTGTTGTCCGGGGTTACTGAGGCCACAGGCTCAGTCCTGTTTGTGTCTCAACATCTTTCTATTCATATGTTCCTAGCTCAACATACTGTTATCTCCCAAGGTTATACTGCCCCTTAGCCAGACACCAGGTGTCTGCACAATCCACTGTATTGTTCCACAATTTATCAGCCTGAGCTCAAACACATTCATGTGTAGCAAACGAAACATTTTCTCATACCCCACAATAGTAATGTTGCGGCTTAATGATACAACGAGCACACAGTGTGAAAAGGCAAGCAAAACATATCCATTTCCCACAATAACATATTCTCAAACCTAACACTAGTTAGGCTAATTAGGCTGCATGCGCTTTCTTCTCCTACAGTTTAAACTCCATTCAGAATATTAAGTAGCAGCCTACCGGTTGGCTCTTGGTAATTGTAGTCTGTCCTTCTCCTTACATTTTTTCTTCTGTCATTTTTATTTGATTTTCTGTTGATTAGATATGACATAACTTTGACTGTAGCCTAGTGCCAATTTGACGACTTATGATTGGTCGACAACAAGTTACAAGTGTGGAGCATGGGGGGTGGGCCTCAGGCAGAGAAATTATAATACATTATGCCCCGCTCACGAGGCCCCTTGATGTGAGGCCTGAGGCAATTGCTTCTTCTGCCCACCAGTGACTGTCAAATAATTAGTTTTATTTAATATAGAATACATTTCTATCTTATGCATCCTAAAGAATGCCATGGATTTCATTTTAGAAAATGTGTAAACTTTAAGGTAAAAAAGGGAATCATTATGTAAGATGCAGACCTAGTATCTCCACCTGATTATAGACTACTGAAGCCAACGACTTACCACTGCACCAAGGAGTTATGATGAAAACTGAGGAGAAAAAAATATCTGATAATCACACGCTGCTATTTACACGCTGCTGACCAGCAAATGGCACTAATGTGCATTGTGAACCGGTAATTAACAGTTTTTGCGCACAATTTGTTTAAGGCCAGGGTCAGTCTCTAGTTTAGTAAGAGCCAGGGTCAGTCTCTAGTTTAGTAAGAGTCAGGGTCAGTCTCTAGTTTAGTAAGAGTCAGGGTCAGTCTCTGGTTTAGTAAGAGTCAGGGTCAGTCTCTAGTTTAGTAAGAGTCAGGGTCAGTCTCTAGTTTAGTAAGAGTCAGGGTCAGTCTCTAGTTTAGTAAGAGTCAGGGTCAGTCTCTAGTTTAGTAAGAGTCAGGGTCAGTCTCTAGTTTAGTAAGAGTCAGGGTCAGTCTCCAGTTTAGTAAGAGTCAGGGTCAGTCTCTAGTTTAGTAAGAGTCAGGGTCAGTCTCTGGTTTAGTAAGATTCAGGGCCAGTCTCTAGTTTAGTAAGTGTCAGTGTCACTTACACACAGGCGCACGCTACATAGCAAATTAGCACAGGTGGCTGCCTACATCTTCCGTCTGTTTTCTGTAAACAAGCGCCGTAACATGAAGATATGGCCGTCTGGGAATACTAGCCCTAACCCTGTACAGGTGTGTGGTAATTTAACATTTTTGGGGAAAAAAATAGATTACTCTCTGATATGAAAGACATTGTACGTTCCTTACGTTTCCAAAACCAAGCGATGCGTTTTAACGTTCAAAACGAGCATTCAGAGCTCTTAACAAAACTCCCGACCGAAAGATACTATCGTCAATAGGCGTTAAAGAAGTTAGTGTCCATGAGTGGGTTTGGTCACAGGTTGTTTTAATCTCATTTAAGGTGGCTCCTTGCAAATGTATTTAATATTTTCTTTATTAAAAAAAAATACAGTTTCTAGCACAAGTATTTTGTCATTTATTTAGATAATTTGTTGGAGGGTATTTTGCACTTGGAAACAGAATACATTTTGATATTTCTTTGCCCATCTGTCTTTTGTGTTGGTCGATCATTCACTCATTTTATTTGTTATGAGAATAAACCACTAAAAATATATATTTATTATATATATTTTTTGTTTACCTAACGTTAACAATCTCTAAAAACCATATTATGTTTTTCCTGACAGATTTTAGAAGACCGCTGCAGCCAGTCCATCTTTTGGTGGTGGGATTCCCCCCCCCCCTCATGTGGAGTTAAAGTGATGGAGAAGCCTGATGATGAGGGGTCACCAGGGGCAACAGGTGGTGAAGGGGAGGGAAGAGACATCACACCTCTTCACAACACTGGCATTTCAAATCGCACACCAGATATTGTAGCGATGCTACAGGGCTTCATGTTGAATCAACAGCAGTCAATGCAAGCTGTGCAGCAACAGATGCAGCAGCAGATCAGCCATCTACAGGAGGAGGTGCAGAAAGGAAAGACAAAGAAACAGTGTGTTGTGACCCCTCTGCCAGCAGCAAACCCAGACACTTCGACAAGACCAGCTCCTCAGTCCCTAAGTAAGTTGTTCAACATGCAGCTCTTTTGAGGATGAAGACACAATTCATAACAATTAAACAGTTCATAAGCAGTCTGCAAAACAACCACTTTCTGTATGTATGCTGATGTACAATACTATGTCTCACCCTCCATTCTAGACCCAGCAGAGGAGGTATTAGCTGAACACCTTGACAAGAAGGAGGAGGAAGCAGAGAGGGTAAGACATACTTACATCTTCAGTGGTCATGCTGATCATGTTCCTGTAATGTGCCATGTTTCATTTCAAGGTCAAAGCTAATGTTGAGGAGTTCCAGCAGGCTTTTTTGGTAATATACAGTACATTTTTATCATAAGCTATGTCAAGTCAAACCCACATTTGTTTAAAGTGCATTGTAACTGTGGATCTAGTAAAAACACTAATTTGTGGATGTATTATTGACCCAAAGCCCCATCCAGAGAGTTCAGCTGCATCCCTTTTCAATCCAGAGAAGGGAGAGAAGATTCATCAGGGAGAACATGGAGAACTAAAGGTGGGTGTTGACTAGGGTTGTAATAAGTAAGCCACTCTGAAAAAATGTACTTCCATAAAATCACAGATAGAATCCACTGTTGTTCTCTTATATTGTGAGATCTTCAATTTCATAGAGGTACACTTGGAATGTTTTATAGTAGTTTATTGTGGATCATTTTGTAATGTTATGGCTGCTGTCTCCACATTATATACTGTACCTTCAACTTAATTATGTAAAGTTATCAACATCAGTATCAGTATGACTGATGGCGTAGCAGTCGGACGTGTGTTTTGTCTTGTCCCGTCTTTTTTCCGTATATATTTTAATCTCACTTTCCATCTATGGACTGAATATACTCTAATATTTGTATACTTAAGAATCAGAAACTCCATCAGAAGCTAGCCAGCTAACTAGCTACTAGCTAGTAGTCAGTTAGCCACTGCTAGCGGTCTTCACGACACCAGCCAACCTCACCTCGGTCAATACCAGCCAGTCTGCACAGCGCGATATCAACCCAGAGCATATCGGACTGCTTTTTCTCTACCTCACCTTCGGATTCCTACCGCAAGCTCTGGACCATTACACCGGATCATCGCAGCTAGCTAGCTGCAATCCGAGTGGCTACTCCTGTCCCGAAGCAAGCACCAGTTAGCTTTGAGCCGACACGGAGCCCCGCCGATCCATCACGACTGGTCTGCTGACGTAATTGTCCGAGGTGGTTTCAACAGGCTTTTCCGTTGCGACGTCGCCGAAGACCCAACTGCTGCCCTCAGCCCACTAGCTTACTGAATCGCCATATCTCCAGCTCGCCTAGTGTAGTAGCGACTACCGAATGGCTCCCTGACTTATCTATTGCTGCTCATTGGACCCTATGATCACTCGGCTACACTTGCCTCTCCCTAATGTCAATATGCCTTGTCTACTGCTGTTTAGGTTAGTTACTATTGCTTAATTTCACCCAGCCACGCCCTAAATGCCTTATATAGCTCTTTAGTCTCAGTCTCCACACATGCAGAGACCTCACCTGGCTTAACTGGTGCCTCCAGAGACGCAACCACTCTCATCGTCACTCAATGCCTAAGTTTACCTCCACTGGACTCACATCCTACCATACCCTTGTCTGTACATTATGCCCTGAATCTATTCAACCACGCCCAGAAATCTGCTCCTTTTATTCTCTGTCCGAAACGCACTAGACGACCAGTTCTTATAGGCTTTAGCCGTACCCTTATCCTACTCCTCCTCTGTACCTCTGGTGATGTAGAGGTTAACCCAGGTCCTGTAGCCCTCAGCACTTCACCTATTCCCAAGGCACACTCATTTGTTGGCTTCTGTAACCTTAAAAGCCTTTATTTCATGCATGTTAACATCAGAAGCCGCCTCCCTAAGTTTGTTTTACTCACTGCTTTAGCACACTCCGCCAACCCTGATGTCCTTGCCACGTCTGAATCCTGGCTTAGGAAGGCCACCAAAAATGCAGAAATCTCCATCCCCAACTACAACATTTTCCGACAAGATAGAACTGCCAAAGGGGGCGGAGTTGCAATCTACTGCAGAGATAGCCTGCAGAGTTATGTCATACTATCCAGGTCTGTGCCCAAACAATTACAGCTTCTACTTTTAAAAATCAACCTTTCCAGAAATAAGTCTCTCACCGTTGCCGCTTGTTATAGACCCCCCCCCAGCCCCCAGTTGTGCCCTGGAAACCATATGTGAATTGATTGCCCCCATATATTTTCAGAGTTTGTACTGTTAGATGACCTAAACTGGGATATGCTTAACACCCTGGCCGTCCTACAATCTAAGCTAGATGCCCTCAATCTCACACAAATTATCAAGGAACCTACCCCAAATCCCACATCCGTAAACATGGGCACCCTCATAGATATCATCCTGACCAACCTGCCCTCTAAATACACCTCTGCTGTCTTCAACCAGGATCTCAGCAGTCACTGCCTCATTGCCTGCATCCGTAATGGGTCCGTGGTCAAACGACCACCCCTCATCACTGTCAAACGCTCCCTAAAACACTTCAGCGAGCAGGACTTTCTAATCGACCTGGCCCGGGTATCCTGGAAGGATATTGACCTCATCCCGTCAGTAGAGGATGCCTGGTTGTTCTTTAAAAGTGCTTTCCTCACCAACTTAAATAAGCATGCCCCATTAAAAAAATGTAGAACTAGGAACAGATATAGCCCTTGGCTCACCCCAGACTTGACTGCCCTTGACCAGCACAAAAACATCCTGTGGCGTAATGCATTAGCATTGAATAGCCCCCGCGATATGCAACTTTTCAGGGAAGTCAGGAACCAATATACACAGTCAGTTAGATAAACTAAGGCTATCTTTTTCAAACAGAAATTTGCATCCTGTAGCACTAATTCCCAAAAGTTTTGGGACTCTGTAAAGTCCATGGAGAATAAGAGCACCTCCTCCCAGCTGCCCACTGAACTGAGGCTAGGAAACACTGTCACCACCGCTAAATCTACGATAATCGATCACTTCAGTAAGCATTTTTCTATGGCTGGCGATGCTTTTCACCTGGCTACCCCCACCCCGGCCAACATCTCAAGCCCCCCCGCTTTTCCTTCACCCAAATCCAGACAGCTGATGTTCTGAAAGAGCTGCAAAATTTGGAACCCTACAAATCAGAGGGGCTAGACAAGCTGGACCCTCTCTTTCTAAAATTATCCACCGAAATTGTTGCAACCCCTATTACTAGCCTGTTCAACCTCTCTTTCATATCGTCTGAGAACCCCAACGATTGGAGAGCTGCTGCGGTCATCCCTCTCTTGAAAGGGGGAGACACTCTAGACCCAAACTGTTATAGACCTAGATCCATCCTGCCCTGCCTTTCTAAAATCTTCGAAAGCCAAGTTAACAAACAGATCACCGACCATTTTGAATCCCACCTTCTCCACTATGCAAGTTTCTGAGCTGGTCATGGATGAACCTCAGCCACACTCAAGGTCCTAAACGATATCATAACCACCATCGATAAAAGACAGTACTGTGCAGCCGTCTTCATCTACCTGGCCAAGGCTTTCGACTCTGTCAATCACTACATTCTTATCGGCAGACTCAATAGCCTTGGTTTCTCAAACGACTGCCTCGCCTGGTTCACCAACTACTTCTCAGATAGTTCAGTGTGTCAAAACGGAGGGCCTGTTGTCCGGACCTCTGGTAGTCTTTTGGGGGTGCCACAGGGTCCAATTCTCGGGCCGACTCTTTTCTCTGTATATATCAATGATGTCGCTCTTGCTGCTGGTGATTCTCTGATCCACCTCTACGCAGACGACACCATTCTGTATACATATGGCCCATCTTTGGACACCGCGTTAACAAACCTCCAAACAAGCTTCAATGCCATACAACACTCCTTCCGTTGCCTCCAACTGCTTTTAAAATGCTAGTAAAACTAAATGCGTGCTTTTCAACCGATTGCTACCCGATCCCGCCCGCCTGACTAGCATCACTACTCTGGATGCGGTTCTGACTTAAAATATGTGGACAACTACAAATACCTAAGTGCCTGTTTAGACTGTAAACTCTCCTTCCAGACTCACATTAAGCATCTCCAATCTAAAATTAAATCTAGAATCGGCTTCCTATATCACAACAAAGCCTCCTTCACTCATGCTGCCAAAACATACCCTCGTAAAACTATCCTACCGATCCTTGACTTTGGCAATGTCATTTACAAAATAGCCCCCAACACTCTACTCAACTGGATGTAGTCTATCACAGTGACATTCGTTTTGTCACCAAATCCCCATATACTATCCACCACTGCAACCTGTATGCTCTTGTTGGCTGGCCCTCGCTAACTATTCGTTGCCAAACCCACTGGCTCCAGGTCATCTATAAGCCTTTGCTAGGTAAAGCCCTGCCTTATCTCAGCTCACTGGTCACCATAGCAACACCCAACCGTAGCACGCGCTCCAGCAGGTATATTTCACTGGCCATCCCCAAATCCAACACCTCTTTTGGCCGCCTTTCCTTTCAGTTCTCTGCTGCCAATGACTGAAACGAATTTCAAAAATCACTGTAGCTGGAGACTTATATCTCCCTCTCTAACTTTAAGCTTCAGCCATCAGAGCAGCTTGTACCTGTACACAACCCATCTGTAAATAGCACACCCAACTAACTCATCCCCATATTGTTATTTTTTCTTTTTTTTTCTTTTGCACCCCAGTATCTCTACTTGCACATCATCTGCACATCGATCACTCCAGTGTTAATGCTAAATTGTAATTATTTAGCCTCTATGGCCTATTTATTGCCTTACCTCCCTAATCTTAGTACATAGACCTATTCTATTGTGTTATTGACTACATTTGTTTATCCCATGTGTAACTCTGTGTTGTTGTTTTTGTTTTGCTTTGCTTTATCTTGGCCAGGTCGCAGTTGTAAATGAGAACTTGTTCTCAACTGGCCTATCTGGTTAAATAAAGTTTAAATAAAATAAGTGTTTAAAATGATAGACGTCAACGGGGCAATGATAACCCTACTGTGAAACTAGTTGTGCCCAACTAGGCATGCAAGTGCCCTAATTCTAAATGTAATGTAGTGCTCAAAGGACCTGGAATTGTACATTCAATGTACTTTTGTATAACAACCACACAGATCTAACCATCTAACCTTTTATTTTTTTTTACAGAAATCAGTAAAGGTCCCAAAGCTTTTATCAAAAGCCAATAAGTCAAAACCAGAGAAGGATGGTTCTTCAGGAAAAAACAGAGAAACAATCAAAGGTATTGTCTCCAGTTTAAAAGTTATTCATACCAGCTTCTCTCATTGCCTTTACTCTTTGTGTTTGACTGCATGTGTGGGTGATCTAATGGTACAGGATTAATCAGAGCGTAATACATAGTGTCGTTGTTTTTTTTTAAGTCATTATTTTCTAAATGCCATTACAGCAAAAATGTACATTGTTAATAATGTGACAAACTCTCTCGCAGGGTGAAACCATTTGCAAATCATCTAACAATAAGCCATGTACCCATGTAAATGAATATATTTCAGTGGGGCAAAAAAGTATTTAGTCAGCCACCAATTGTGCAAGTTCTCTCACTTAAAAAGATGAGAGAGGCCTGTAATTTTCATCATAGGTACACTTCAACTATGACAGACAAAATGAGGAAAAAAAATCCAGAAAATCACATTGTAGGATTTTTTATGAATTTATTTGCAAATGATGGTGGGAAATAAGTATTTGGTCACATACAAACAAGCAAGATTTCTGGCTCTCACAGACCTGTAACTTCTTCTTTAAGAGGCTCCTCTGTCCTCCACTCGTTACCTGTATTAATGGCACCTGTTTGAACTTGTTATCAGTATAAAATACACCTGTCCACAACCTCAAACAGTCACACTCCAAACTCCACTATGGCCAAGACCAAAGAGCTGTCAAAGGACACCAGAAACAAAATTGTAGACCTGCACCAGGTTGGGAAGACTGAATCTGCAATAGGTAAGCAGCTTGGTTTGAAGAAATCAACTGTGGGAGCAATTATTAGGAAATGGAAGACATACAAGACCACTGATAATCTTCCTCGATCTGGGGCTCCACGCAAGATCTCACCCCGTGGGGTCAAAATGATCACAAGAACGGTGAGCAAAAATCCCAGAACCACACGGGGGGACCTAGTGAATGACCTGCAGAGAGCTGGGACCAAAGTAACAAAGCCTACCATCAGTAACACACTACGCCGCCAGNAATGAATGGGGCCATGTATCGTGAGATTTTGAGTGAAAACCTCCTTCCATCAGCAAGGGCATTGAAGATGAAACGTGGCTGGGTCTTTCAGCATGACAATGATCCCAAACATACCGCCCGGGCAACGAAGGAGTGGCTTCGTAAGAAGCATTTCAAGGTCCTGGAGTGGCCTAGCCAGTCTCCAGATCTCAACCCCATAGAAAATCTTTGGAGGGAGTTGAAAGTCCGTGTTGCCCAGCGACTGCCCCAAAACATCACTGCTCTAGAGGAGATCTGCATGGAGGAATGGGCCAAAATACCAGCAACAGTGTGTGAAAACCTTGTGAAGACTTACAGAAAACGTTTGACCTCTGTCATTGCCAACAAAGGGTATATAACAAAGTATTGAGATAAACTTTTGTTATTGACCAAATACTTATTTTCCTCCATAATTTGCAAATAAATAAATTAAAAATCCTACAATGTGATTTTCTGGATTTCTTTTTCTCATTTCGTCTGTCATAGTTGAAGTGTATCTATGATGAAAATTACAGGCCTCTCTCATCTTTTTAAGTTGGAGAACTTACACAATTGGTGGCTGACTAAATACTTTTTTGCCCCACTGTATATATATATATATATACATATTTTTCTAAATAATTATTGGCACCCCTGTTTTCAATACTTTGTTCACCCATCCCCTTGTGAGGATAACATCACTTATCCTTTTTCTATTGTGTTTTATGAGTTGGTAGAACACATTGGGATTCTTAGACCATTCCTCCATACAGAATCCTTCCAGGTCCTTGACATTCTTTGGTCTGCACTTATGGACTGCACTCTTCAATTCAAACCACTGGTTTTCAATGAGTTTTAAGTCCAGAGACTGAGATGGCCTTAGCAAAATGTTACTTTTGTGGTCCGTTAATCATTTCTTTGTGGATTTTGATCTGTGCTTGGGGTCATTGTCTTTCTGAAAGATCCATTTGCGGTGAAGTTTCAGCCTTCTGGCAGAGGCAAGCAAGTTTTGGATTCATGATGCCGTTGACCTTAACCTCTTAGGGATAACCTGACACTACCCGGTGAAATGTAAGGCGCCAAATTCAAAATCCAAAAGTTGAATTATTAAACATTCATCAATATACAAGTGTTGCATAGTCATCAAAAGCTCTGATTCGTGGCAATATCACAGCGTTGTCAGATTTCAAAAAGGCTTTACGGCGAAACCATTTGATTGTTTGAGGATAGCACCTCTCATATTTATGCATTAGCATGAATTCATATCCAGCGCAGGTCACACAAAACCCATATATGAGCTAAAATAAATCACTTACCTTTCGAAGAACTTCTGCTGAGGGCATCCCAAGTGTCCAAGGATGACATCCAATGGTTCTTTTGTTAGAAAAAGTCATTTATTATATCCATAAATCTCTGTTTGGTTGGCGCGTGATGTTCAGAAAATCCACCGTCGAGTCACCCGTTGTACAGTGAAGAGAAAGCGTTCAAATTATACCTATCAACTTTGCCCAAACAAATCAAACATAATTTATAATGCATCCTTAGGTATCCTTTTATGAATATTAGCGATAATATTTCACTTGGATGATATCCTAAACGATATAAAAGGAAAATAAAGTGGAGCGCGCTCACGGTCTCGTGCCCGGGAAACGTTATTGACATCCGTGGTCCCTTCAGTATTTCTTCTTCTGTATGGTTCTGTTCAGTGATAAAGCCTCCAAACACTGTCTAAAGACGGTTGACATCTAGTGGAAGACATAGGTACTGCAATCTGGGAGCTATTATACATGGATTTCAATAGGAAGTCTATCAAACAGAGGAAATGTCACAAAATAAAAATTTCTGGACAGAAATTCCTCGGGTTTTCGCCTGCTATATCAGTTCTGTTATACTCACAGACATTATTTTAACAGTTTTAGAAACTTCTGAGTGTTTCCTATCCAATAGTACTAATTATGTGCATTTTACTTTGGGCACGCCGGACTCTCCAAAACCGTCACTTCTGCTGCCGCTCCCTAACTAGTCAGGGCCCCAGGACCAGTGGAAGCAAAACAGCCCCATAACATGAGGTTCTTTTCTGCATATGCTTCCTTCTTTCAAAGCCAAACCCACCGCTGGTATGCGTGGCCAAATACATATTTTTTATCTCAAGTGCCAATGCTTTTTAGCAAACTCCAGGCATTTTGTCCTATCATGATGGAACGTTGCCTACCTCATATCCTAGGCACCCACCTGAGCAACACATTAAGGAGAAGTCCTTATCTGTTTTATAGGCCTACTGCATGCATAGCCGCGGGAAGTAGGGGTGCTGAGGGTGTTTGCCGCACCCCTACTTCCCGCGGCTATGCATGGTTTTTTTAAAATTATTTCTTTAAGTAGTGCACTGGGCCTTTAAAACCTCTTAGCGCACGGATCCCGATAACGGGATCAAAATAGACTACATCCTGTGAAGCTGGAGCACGCCAGATTCAAATTACAAAATTGTAATATTAAACATTCATGAAAATACAAGTGTGTTACAGCATTCAAAAGGTTTGAATCTTGACAATCTAACCGCGTTGTCAGATTTCAAAAAGGCTTTACGGCGAAAGCATAGAATTAGATTATCTGAGGACAGCGCACCACAACAGCATATTTTTCCAACAAGCACAGGCATCACAAAATCACAAAAAGCGATAAAATAAATAATTTACCTTTTGAAGATCTTCCTCTGGTTGCAATCCCGAGGGTCCCAGGAACACAAAGGATGGTCATTTTGTTCGATAAAGTCCTTCTTTATATCCCAAAAAAGTCTGTTTAGTAGGCATCATTGAGTTCAGTAATCCACCCCTTGAGCATGCAGACAAAGAAGTTCCAAAAGTTACTGGTAAAGTTCGTCCAAACAAGTCAAACAATGTTTCTAATTAACCCTCAGGTACTCTAATATCTAAATTATTGATAATATTTCATACGTAGAGAACTATGTTCAAACAGAAACGAAAAGAATGACGAGCGCGTCCCCCGTTCACGCACGCAAAGAGACGACTTTTTCCATACAGCTCCCGACTATTACTCGTTGGTTTTTCAAAGAACAAGCCTAAAACAATGTATAAAGACTGTTGACATCTAGTGGAAGCCATAAGAACTGCAATCTGGGAGGCGGAAGTCATAGTTTCCAATAGCTTTACATTTGAAGTGGCTGGGAGCTCAACAAAAATCTGGTTGGCTTTTCCTCTGGTTTTTGCCTGCTATATCAGTTCTGTTGTACTCAAAGACATTATTTTAACAGTTTTAGAAACTTCAGAGTGTTTTCTATCCAATCCAATTATATGCATATCCTAGCTTCTGGGCCTGAGTAACAGGCAGTTTACTTTGGGCACGTCAGACAGGCGGAAATTCAGGAAACTAGACCCTTGCGCTAAGAAGTTAATAATCCTGTATTAGAGGACCGATATAGCCGTCTGCAGTGCCAGTGCGGGCAAAACATTCTCATACATACATTGACTGCACAGTGGTGCTTGGAAAGAAGGGTCACAAAGGGGGACCAACGTATGTGTTGGTGGGGAAGAAGGGTATCCGATCTCCATCAGCTAGGATTAAATTTTGGTTAATCAAATCTTCCCATTCCTGCTCAATTAGGGCATACCTTCTTAAACAGCCAAACTGTACACACATTCACAAGTCTTCTCTCGAGTTGTGCTCCAGGGTGGAACAACTGTTGAACATCTGAACATGTGTGTGTGCTTGCGGTTTAGGTCGATCTATGGGTGGAAGGGGAGAGAGGGGCAGAGTTGTTTGTGTGGGTGGGGTGAGTGAATTCATCCCACATCTGACAACAATGTAGATTTTCTACTGACATCGAAATGTTTGCTATTAAAATACAGATCCAACAATAATCCTTAGGGCCTAGAAATCCAGGGCTTAAAAACAAATGTGTCATTCTACACTGATGATTCATGGATCCCTCCACAGCCTCATAGATGATATAGATCCGTTTTCTAGCCTCTCTAGATTACAACCAAGTTATGGTAAGTGTACTATTTTACGTATTGGATCGCTTTTTCCATTTATTCAGATTACAACCTCTCACTTTAAGCTATTTGAAAATGAAATAATTTACAAAATATCACAAATTTTAAAACAAGCCATAGAAAGCTGTTTGCAATTTCAGTTTAATCCCCCGGATAGACAAATATATTATGGTTAAAAAAAGAATATTGGGATAAAAGAAACGGTAGAATATTTGTAAAATTATATAATAAATAGAACTGGGGGAGTTATGTCACAAATGCAGCTAACAAAAATATATGGAAATGTTTTTATTTCAAAATTACAACCAACTGATTGCAGCATTTCCACAAAAATGGAGGAGAGAAAGTTCTGGTATACCAGTTCCATTAAAGGACCAAGAAATGTACAATTTTGCCATACAAGATTATAAATACTAAGTTTTTCAATTTAAATAATTATACAAAATTCTTGCAACCAATAGAATGTTATATATATGAGGGTTACATCCATCCCGGGTCTGAAGATTTTGCTGTGGAGAGACTGAATCATTAGATCATTTGTTTTGGTACTGCCCATATGTAGCTTGTTTTTGGTAACAGGTTTAGGAATGGATGAAAAATCACAACCTTTACTTTGAGCTATCTTTGTAAATAGCACTGCTGGGTGACTTGAAAATGAGAATAGAAAGGTTCAGAACTTTTGTGAAACAGCACAATTGAAAAAATATTTGGCAAGTCAGGAATGGCTGAATGGTGGGATAAAATAAATCAAATCATATTAATAAAGAGAACTAATGTAAACAATTACAATGATCTGCAATGTTTAAGCTAAAGTACCACCTAAATAATAAATAAAACACATATAAAAGTAACTCCAGGCGTTTACATTTCTTGGTTGCTCTCAATAAAGGCTTTGGTCTAGCAACCCTTCCAAAGAGCCTAATTGTAGTTAAGAGACTTGGTGACCCGAAGATGCGACCAAGTTCTGGAACTCTCCAACTTTGGCCTTTGGACTTTTCTTTTCCTCCAGAACCGTCTTCCTCACTGTGTGTGGGGACAAGATACGCTTGTGTCCAAGCAAGTTTCTACCAAGCAAGTTTACCACTGTTCCAGTGGTCTTAAGCTTCTTATTTATTGGTATATTTAGTTATTTAGCTATTTTATTTAACCGATTTATCAAGGTCAACAACCTTTTCTCTTTTTTGTTTTTGATTTCTTTGCTTTTCTCCATGGTGATGGTTGACAAATGGATTTTACATGCGTGTTACGTCATATTTATACCCCAGTGAAACAGGAAGACATAGCAGGCCATAATACAGTTCCTTGAGCTGACATTAAGGTAATGCAGATTTTAAAAAATATATAATAGCCTTTAATAATTTTGACACCCATCGTTTAGTATTTTTTTTTATTACGTGTTAAATAAAATCTTTCTCTGAGCAAATATATTAGTATAAAATAATGTAATTGTCTCTTTTTTTAAGCATACAATCAAAATCAGTATGTGTTATTTAGTCTTTTTTTTGCTGATCTTTATCAAGGGTGCAAATAATTTTGGTTGTGACTGTATATGACTATCACACCTTTTTTCCACTATCAAACTGCAGAAGCACTTCAACAATACTGTTTAACACAGCTACTACATAATGTCACTTTTCACAACTTTATCAAATCTTTAAACTGACACTATAAAAAACATAATGATCCCAACATGGTTTCACTGTGTCTGATCTCACTGCATGAATTTAAATTACTGCCATTATTACAGTACAACATCTCAACTTCAATTCTAGGCCCAGCAGGGGAGGTATTGGGTGAACACGTTAACAAGAAGGAAGCAAAGAGGGTAAGATGGGTCAGTGGGTGGCGCCCAAGACGGCTGCTTCATGCGTTGGCTAATGAATCCAGTAAATATTTATTTTACACTTTGGCTGCTCTGAAAAAAGAACCATAAAATCCTCAAAATGTTGAACAGCAGACATTTAAAAAATGGCACTTATAATTAGGGCATGATAGTAATTAATAAGACATGCAGATACCCATAATGATTAACATGCTGATAATAATGATAATTATAATAAATATTAGGCAGAATGGTAGTCTATGGTGTAGAAAGAGTCAGTCACTTGTGAAATATAAATGTTTCACATAAGCAATGTAAAGTAAATATAAGAAGGGTACATTGTAACTGTGTGAATCTGATGTTTTGATCTATTATTGACCAAAAGCCTCATCCAGAGGTTACAGCTGCATCCCCGTCCAATCAAGTGAAGGGCTGGGAAGAGAAGAGTCAACAGAGAAAACAGGGAGAACAAAAGGTGGGTGTTGACTAGGGTTGTTTTGAGTAGGCTACTCGGGGAAAGTACATCGATAAAATCCAAAATATAATGCACTGTTCTCTTGCATTTTGAGATCTTCAATTCCATAGAGGTACACTTGGAATGTTTTGTAAGTGTTTATTGTGGACCATTCGGTAATGTTATGGCTGCTGTCTCCACAGGGATATACTGTATCTTCAAATTAATAATGTAACGTTATCAACATCAATATCAGTATGATAAACGTCAATGGAGCAATGATAACCCTAGTGTGAAACTAGGCATGCCCAACTAGGCATGCAAGTGCCCTAATTCAAAAATGTAATTTTGTATTAAAAATTTAAAAAATATAAAAAATATATATTTTTTTTTTACAGAAATCAGAAAAGGTCCAAAAGCTTTTATCAAAAGCCAATCAATCAAAACCAGAGAATGATGGTTCTTCAGGAAAAAACAGGGAAACAAGCAAAGGTATTGTATCCTGTTTAAAAGTTATTCATATCAGCTCCTGTCATTGCACTTACACTTCATGTACACTAGCTATGACTGAAATGTACATTTAAATATTTTCTATGTAATCACTCAGATAAATATTGTAGTTGGCACAGTAATGGAAAGAATGACCGAACATGGATCTTAATGATATACTTGTTGTTTAAATGAATATGTGTTTGACTGCATGTCTGGGTGATATAATGGTACAGGATTCATCCAAGCATAATATACTGCCGTTGTTGTTGTTGTCCTTCTCTAAATGCCATTGCTGCAACAAGGTACATTGTTAACGTGACAAATTCTATCGCAGGGTGAAGCCTAGCAGAAAATGAATTGGTAATCATTTAACAATAACCCATGTACCCATGTAAATAAATACATCTCAGAAATCTGCCCCTGGTGGTGCATTTGCATCCATTTTGAAGCAAACATCATTCGCTGCTCTGCATTACAGGTTAACTACAGTCACCTCCCACAATGATTGGCACCCTTAAGTAAGATGAGCAAAAATCACTGTATAAAATAGATTATACAAATACTGAACTATAATGTATGCTCCCAATAATGTTTTATACTGTCACAGTTGTTCAGAGAAAGAGATTTTGTTCAGGATAACAGCCCTGAGTCTTTTTCTATAAGGTTTTATGAGTTGGAGAACACGTTGGGATTCTTAGACCATTCCTCCATACAGAATCCTTGCAGATCCTTGATATCCTTTGGTCTGGGCTTATAGACTGCACTCTTCAATTCAAACCACACATTTTCAATGAGTTTCAAGTCCAGAGACTTAGATGGCCATTGTAAAATGTTGATTTTCCGGTCAATTAACCATTTCAGATCCACTTGCGGCCAAGTTTCAGCCTTTTGGCAGAGGCATCCATGTTTTTGGCGAAAATCTCCTGATAATTGGTAGAGTTGATGATGCTGTTGACCTTTACAAGGACCCCAGGACCAGTGGAAGCAAAACAGCTCCATAACATCACATTTCCACCAGCATAGTTTACAGTAGGTATGAGGTTATTTTCTGCTTATGCACATGGATTCTGAATGCGTTTCACCTCATTTTTGTACCCCAATGAAACAAGAAACCATGGAACACCACAATTCAGTTCCTTCAGCTGATATGCACTTTAAAACGTAGGTGTTACAGGTTTTATTTTGTTTTATTTTAGTTATAAGAATCTTTAGGGGTGCCAATAATTTTGTAAAAAATGTAAAGTACTTTTCATACAAAATCTCTTTCTCTGATCAATTGTATTATTATAAAATAATATACATTTCATTTTTTTAAATGATAATACATAGCTCGGTATTTGTATTATTTATTTTATATAGTTTATGCTTTATCAAAGGTGCCAATAATTTCAGTCATGACTGTATATGACTATCACACCTTTATTCCACTATCAAACTGCAGAAGCACTTCAACAATACTGTTTAACACAGCTACTACATAATGTCACTTTTCACAACTTTATCAAATCTTCAAACTGACACTAGAAAAAACATATTGATCCCAGACTGTTTCTGGTTGAGATTTGCTTACAACTGTATGTAACAACTAAATCTGTCTTAAGTTGAAAAGACTGAACTTGACGTTTTGAATGGATCTATAATTTGTGTTGTAAATAGTAAGCTAGTCATAAAAAGGGTTTAAATTACTGCCATTATTACAGTACTATATCTCAACTTCAATTCTAGGCCCAGCAGGGGAGGTACTGGGTGCGCACGTTAACAAGGAGGAGGCAAAGAGGGTAAGTGGGTCAGTGGGTGGCGCCCAAGACGGCTGCTTCATGCATTGGCTAAAGAATCCAGTAACTATCTCTTTTACACTTTGAAATGGTATAAAAACAATAATACACTTGAGGCCGTGTGTTATGACATTTGGATCATGGCTGTGATGTGGACATAGCCACCAGACGAAGATGAGTGTCCTGTCTTGCCACAGCACTGTGAACCGTGGAACATTGAAGCATATGATTGGTCTAGTTATGTAAGGGCTAAAGGGGATTGGATGCATGTTTTAAAGAAACGACACTCAAGATTGGAGTGGAGCTGAGCGGAGAGAGAACGTTCTCTGCTGAGTTTATAAAACTGTAAAAAGACAACGAAAAGGCAGCAGACAGACCTACAGTATGTTTTAGCAGGGAAGATGGTAGGGTGACCTGATTTGTAACGATGAAAATACTTTTGTCTAACAGATTGTGAACCCAAAAGTGTAAGTTTGATTCCAGAGGGGGGACAATAAATAACAAATAATTTGGTTAGGGTGTAGGGGCAGATTTATGCTATTATTATACTGAACAAAAATATAAATGCAAAATGTTGGTGCCATGTTTTATGAGATGAAATCAGCACAAAAAAAGTATTTCTAAAATTTTGTGAAGAAATTTGTTCATATCCCTTTTAGTAAGCATTTCTCCTTTGCCAAGATAATCCATCCACCGGATAGGTGTGGCATATCAAGAAGCTGATTAAACAGCCAGATCATTACACCTTGTGCTGGGGACTATAAAATGCCACTGTGCAGATTGTCATACAACACAATGACACACGTCTCAAGTTTTGAGGTAGCTTGCAATTGGCAAGCTGACTGCAGGAATGTCCACCAGAGCTGTTGCCAGATGATTGAATGTTAATTTCTCTACCATAAGCCGCCTTCAACGTTGTTTTAGAGAATTTAGCAGTATGTCCAACCGGTCTCACAACCCCAGACCACGTGTAACCACGCCAGCCCAGGACCTCCACATCCGGCTTCTTCACCTGCGGGATCGTCTGAGACCAGCCACCCGGACAGCTGATGAAAGTGAGGAGTATTTCTGTCTGTAATAAAGCCCTTTTGTGTGGGAAAACTTATTCGTATTGGCTGGGCCTGGCTCCCTATGTCCTCCCAGGCCCACCCATGGCTGCATTCCTGCCCAGTCATGTGAAATTCATAGATTAGGGCCTAATGAATTTGTTGAAATTGACTGATTTCCTTTTATGAACTGTAACTCAGTAAAGTCGATTCAATTGTTGCATGATGTGTTTATATTTTTGTTCAGTATACTTTTTTTTGTTTGATCAGTGGAACAATTCTCATTCTTAACAATTGGCTAAAACATATGTTAATTACTGTCCTTGTCAGCAAGAACACTACTGTTATACACAACACTTATTTTATTAATCCACTTCATGTGTCGTCACATTTGAAATCTGATGCCTACTTGTGTCTGAAAATGAATGATATGAGGCTATGTATTTTTGCAGCCATTCATGGACAGTTTTGAATAAGTCTCACAAATAAGCATTGATATTAAATGCTCCAGCAATCAAATATATATTTTTAAATTTTAGGGGACTCCCAACTCATAAAGACATGTGTCCATGTAGAGTAAGATGATAGCAACGATCTTCAACTAGTAGACATAAACCATCTGAATAGTGATATTCATTACATTTGTCTTGAAGGTTGGGTGATATTTTTTTTATTGTTACTGTATCACAAGAACATTTTCAAGCACAGAGCACTTGGGAAACATAGATCAGGGTCAGCCAACCCCGCTGGAGAGCAAGCAGGATTTTCTGTCAGCCCTATTTTAAAGAGATAGTTCACCCAAATTACAAAACACAACATTTTTGTGTCCTTACCTTTAATGCAGTCTACGGACAAGGAGGCAGCCATCTATGATTTGTTTACCCACTGCCATCAACCATTAATATAAAAACGACCTGTGCAGAGCATTGTTTAGTGGTAACACTCTGCACATACAACTGTCCACCTGAGAACATGGATCAATCCCTGCTATTCCCACTGTTTCAAACATGTCTCTGTCTATATAAGATCCCACAGTTGGCAGTGCATGTCAGAGCAAAAACCAAGCCATGAGGTTGAAGGAATTGTCCGTAGACCTCCGAGAGGATTGTGTCGAGGCACAAATCTGGGGAAGGGTACAAAACAACTTTCTGCAGCATTGAAGGTCCCCAAGAACAGTGTCCTCCATTTGCCTGAATGCTAAGCGTCACATCTGGAGGAAACCTGGCACCATCCCTATGGTGAAGCATGGTGGTGGCAGCATCATGCTGTAGTTTTTTTTTTTCTGCGGCAGGGACTGGGAGACTAGTCAGGATCGAAGGAAAGATGAACAGAGCAAAGTACAGAGAGATCCTTGATGAAAACCTGCTCTAGAGCGCTCAGGACCTCAGACTTGGGTGAAGGTTCACCGTCCAACAGGACAACAACCCTAAGCACACAGCCAAGACAACGCAGGACTGGCTTCGGGACAAGTCTCTGAATGTCCTTGATTGGCCCAGCCAGAGCTCGGACTTGAACCTGATCTAAAATGTTTAGAGAGACCTGAAAATAGCTGTGCAGCGACGCTCCCCATCCAACCTGACAGAGCTTGAGAGGATCTGCAGAGAAGATTGGGAGAAACTCCCCAAATACAGGTGTTCCAAGCTTGAAGTGCCATACCCAAGAAGACTCGAGGCTCTAATTGCTGCCAAAGGTGCTTCAAGAAAGTACTGAGTAAAGGGTCTGAATACTTATGTAAATGTGATGTTTCTGTTTAAAAAAAACAGTTTTTCCTTTGTCATTATGGGGTATTGTGTGTAGACTGATGAGGAAAAAAACTATTTTGATTTTTCAATTTTAGAATAAGGTTGTAACCTAGAAAATGTGGAAAAAGCCAAGGGGTTTGGATACTTTCTGAAGGCACTGTATACATGTCAAGAGGTAGATCTGGTTACCTAAGTTGTATATACTAAAAGTGTCTTGACTCAACAGATACTAGGAACCCCCATCAAACACAACTTAAGACACAGGTCAGTACAATCAAAGCGTATTTATTACAAATTCTGGAAATAACAATTGACAATCTCTGTGTTAATTTAGATAATTTGAGTTTAAATCACTGTTGTTTTTAAAATATGTTTGTGCTGGCATATGCTGATAGAAAAAAATTGGGATGGGATTGGGAACACAAAAAGCACAATGAGAGGCCATTCTGATCAACGATGTAGAGACTCAGTCATACACTGGAACAAGCACTTTCCTTTGCTTAGATATTGCCCTTCTGCCAGTCCTCTCTCTCTCGGTAGTCGATGGCCATCTGCAGGGTGGTCCCTCACTCTGTGCCAGGCCGGCTGTGTTGTAGCGTTGGATAGCTTCTCAGCTGTGTCGGGTGTGTCTCCTGTTGCTTTAATTCAAAGTAGAAGTGTGTATACTGGTCAACAATGGGAGCCTCACTCACATGTTAGGAATAAACACTTTCCTTTAGTAGTACTATAGTATACGTTGTCATGGTGTTTTGTCCCACAGCAGCAGACTAGCAGCAGGGACGGGGCAGCAGTAGTACTATAGTAAGCGTTGTCATGGTGTTTTGTCCCACAGCAGCAGACTAGCAGGGGGACGGGGCAGCAGTAGTGCTATAGTAAGCGTTGTCATGGTGTTTTGTCCCACAGCAGCAGACTAGCAGGGGGACGGGGCAGCAGTAGTACTATAGTAAGCGTTGTCATGGTGTTTTGTCCCACAGCAGCAGG
>QNTS01006297.1:42972-69939 GCA_003317085.1 Hucho hucho | reverse complement strand
ATGACTAGCTACCTATCATCTATCTGTGTGTGTTTACACTGGAAGGTACATGACTAGCTACCTATCATCTATCTGTGTGTGTTTACACTGGAAGGTATATGACTAGCTACCTATCATCTATCTGTGTGTGTGGAAGGTACATGACTAGCTACCTATCATCTATCTGTGTGTCTACACTGGAAGGTATATGACTAGCTACCTATCATCTATCGGTGTGTGTTTACACTGGAAGGTATATGACTAGCTACCTATCATCTATCTGTGTGTGTTTACACTGGAAGGTATATGACTAGCTACCTATCATCTATCTGTGTGTGTTTACACTGGAAGGTATATGACTAGCTACCTATCATCTATCTGTGTGTGTTTACACTGGAAGGTACATGACTAGCTACCTCACGATGTGACTCAAAGCCAGAGAGATGAAGCATGAGACGCAAGTTAATAATGGTTTAGTTATTCATGACGTGTGTGTCTCTCACCGCGTGCGCATCGGTGTGCGCGCATCTCTCTCCGTGTGTGTGTGTGTGTGTGTGTGTGTGTGTGTGTTTCTCACCAGTTTGAGTTGCAGCAGCAACTTGTAGACATCAGACATGTCGGCCAACACCAGCAGGTGAGTGACAGCAGAGAGGAGGGCCCTGGCGGCACGGACCATGTTACCTCTCTTTACTGAGGAACAGGGGTCCTCTGCAAACTCTCCTGATGCCTGCTTCATGGATTCACCTGAGGGGGAAAGAGAGGGAGACAGGATATTACAGTTTGACAGTTGGGACATGTTAAACGGTTCGTCCTAAATGACACCCTACTCCCTATACAAGTTACCATTGTCCGCGCCAGAACAGCCCACTGGGCCTACGCTGCTATTTAGGATACAGCCATGTTACAGCGAAGGAGCGTTAGGGGAGACCAACTCCACTGTCATACAGAGAGGAGGGAACCGGCCAGAGAGGGAGGGAACCGGCCAGAGAGGGAGGGAACCGGCCAGAGAGGGAGGGAACCGGCCAGAGAGGGAGGGAACCGGCCAGAGGGGGGAACCGGTCAGAGAGGAGGGAGAAGAGAAAGGACTGCTGACATTTCAGTGTTAATTGGATAAATTCGTTAACATATAACACGCCGAGAGCATCTCAGGTCAGAGTGAAGAGGGAGGAAGATATTCCATTGGCTCAGTGGGTTGGAGTTCAGTGTTGGTCACACCAGGGTTTGACATTTCATTCACGCAGACTACAAATACTGAATATACATGTTAAAGAAGCAATCTGTGATTCTATCAATTGTTGACATAAACTATCAATCAGGCTTTGAATAATTCCCAGAGGTTGTAAAGCTCTAGTTAATGAAAAATTAGACCAAGTCCCATATCTGCAATTTGGTCAGGTATTGTTTATTCATGAGAATTCTGAACTCCAAACGTGAACACAGTCTTTTTATATTGTATAAGCTTTAAGCTGAAAACAAATGATACAAATGCTCCCCCCTCTCTAGGAAATAGTGTTTTCCCACAGTACCCATTCATTGGCTTATCACAATCTTGCAACATAAGTCAATCTGGACAGCTCCTAGCCGTCCCTCCCGTCCCAAGGACGAGAAGGCCTCTCTCCTGTAGTCTGGTTTCACAAAGAATTCTTTGTTCTCACAGGTACTCCTTTACCACCTTGTTCCACTCTCTATACATTTCTAGACACACACACACATCAATTGGATTATCATTGTCTTATAACCCTATCCCTATTGCATACATTTTCAGAATGGAATATTCTTAGTCATTACTTAAACATACAAACATCCCTATCAGATTCAAACAACAACAAAATAGCCAACCCGCCTCTTGCTTTGGTTAACATCTGAGGGAAACTGAACCAATCTCAGGCTGACCATCCATAACATCAAAACGGTGTGAGAGACAGCGTGCCGTTTAATCAGACCAATCAAAACGGTGTGAGAGACAGCGTGCCGTTTAATCAGACCAATCAAAACAGTGTGAGAGACAATCAGTGTGCCGTTTAAATCAGACCAGTGGCATCAGATGTGTGCCTTCCTGCCTAGTTCATGACGTCTTTTGAAAGCAGACAGTCACTAACAGCTTCTCACTAGGGTTGTGTGTTTGTGTGTGTGTGTGTGTGTGTGTGTGTGTCGGCCCTCTTGCACTAAGACAGAAAATTGGCCTTGATTGGTCTCAATGCATCATTTTGATACGGACAACCTAGAATAGCATTTTAAGGGAGGCTTTGTGCCCTACCCATGAAGAAAGACCTGGAGCAGGTGTCTGGTGCCCGGGACAGCCTAATCTCATCTAAATCACCAAAACTATTTACCAATTGGCTTAGCTAGTCTGTTGGTTCGTACCGTTTCCTAAGTACAACAACCAATACTCTACTGCGAGCTTCAGCTGGTATGAGGCTTAACTCCAGCCATCCACCCGTTGGTCTCATCCTCTCAACAACAGTATCATTTAAACATTCTTTAAAAAAGTATTACCCATGACCTTCTGTAGGCATGCTGCAACTAATTTGTCAGACCCAGAAAACTCTAACTCGGTCCCTGCCAGCACAGAAATACATTAACTTCTTAGGGATAAGTGGTGCGCTAGCACCCAACTCCCGACACTACCAGGTGAAATGCAAGGCGCCAAATTCAAAATCCAAAAGTTGAATTATTAAAAATGCATCAATATACAACTGTTTTACAACACTTTTAGAAAATTCAGAGTGTTTCCTATCCAATGGTACTAAATATGTGCATATCCTATTTTCTGGGCCTGAATGGGAGGCATTTTACTTTGGGCACGCCAGGGTCTCCAAAACGGTCACCTTGTGCGCTACTCCCTAAGAAGTTAAGAGAAACATTTAGACTACGTTTTAATCATCAAATTCCACTCCCCTAGCCCACTGGGTACATCCCAAATGGCACCCTATTCCCTATATAGTGCATTAATATAGGCCCTGGCCAAAGGTAGTACACAATATAGGGTCGTAGGGAGTCATTTGGTGAGCATCCACAATAGCCACACTGCTGGGCCTGATACCAGCCAAGGCCTCAGAGCAGAGTAGAGGCTGTTTGGGATGCAGGCTAAGAGTTAACTGCATTAGAAAATGATTTAAGAGGAGAAGAGAGGTGGAGGAGAAGGGAGGAGAACTCACACACGCAGTGACCTTGACCTAAAGCATACAGCCAGAGGCCTCAGACAAACAGCGAGTGACTTAACACAGATTCTGCCAGCGACCCAACAGAGTACCAGTCCAAAGTTTGGACACCTACTCATTCAAGGGTTTTTCTGGCAAAGGGTGGCTACTTTGAAAAATGATAAATATATTTTGATTTGTTTAAACACTTTTTGGGTTACTACATGATTCCATGTGTGTTATTTCATACATGAAGGGCACTCTTTGGCATTTCCTGTATGATTGATAAGGATCTCCATATTAAATGTACGGTCCCTTACTAGACGTCCGCGAGTGTAATTAAAAAAGGCCGACGGACTCGGGTCGTGCCCCAGGGCCAGATCTTCCGGGAAGTCACCAAATGAAGTCTCTCAGACATTTGGTTCCGTTTGATAACATTTTTAAATGTGTGATTTTCCCCACTGTTCCGGAAAAATACCACCAGATGGCGACTGGCTGCTTATTGCAAATGGACAAAACATCACCAAATTGACATGGCCATTTCTCCTAAACGGAAAATACTTCGAAGACGAAACTTGGTGAGCACGGGTTTGACCAAATGGGCGTATAGCCCAGAAACAAGATGGTGTCGAGGCCTCAACGCTTTGAGTTAAGGCCCATTTTCTGGGATTAAAGGTCAATAAACGGTAAGAGCGCAAATTTGACCGCTATTACGTCAAAGTACATGAACCTACGGTGTAAGGAAAAAAATAACCAGCTATTTATCTATCGTAATTTACGAGAAATCGTACAATGTACAATTGGTGATGGTTAAAGATTATTTAATTTTTTTTTAAGTACAGATCCAGTTGCTGCGTGTTGCTGCGTTCGAACAATCAAAGAACCGTCAGACCTAGAGCTCTGAAACTTTAAATAAATGTCCTAGAGCTTAAGTCGATAGTGCACGGTTATGTGGCTCGAGAAGGTTCTCAGGCCGAGAAACAGCCTCGTACATTTGCAATGACTTCAATTCCTTTTGACCATCGCGAAAATGACGACATTTAGAGTCCCAGAGTCACAAGACTAGGTGCATTGAAACCGCCTCGGACCATAGAGACGGACCTTAAAGTTGGTCCGGTAGCTCCTTCACCCCGTAGCAACGCCAGGAAAAAAAGTGAATTTTCAGCGCTAATTAAGGTCGTTGCTGGGGCTCCGAATGACCTATCGAGCCAAAACTCGTGATCGCCTCAGCTAGGCCTAAACAATGTCGGAACTGGACCCGCAGATAGAATGTAACTATGTTTTTTACGTTTTTATTATGGTTTAAACAGAAGGCACTGTGAATTTTGGGCCTGCTCTGACATATGTGGTAGTTGGCTTCTAAACAAGTTGGACAATGTGGGTTTGGTGTCAGTTTGGTGTCAGAATGATATCTTATTGACTGATGGACGCTGACTTGATGGCTGACTTTTGTCCGTTTGCAATAAGTTTAAACAGTGATGAACCATCACCAAATTGACATGCAGAAATCAACACCAACGAGCGATGGAGAGGAACCACTATCACTGCCCGGCCATCCCAAGTTTAACGGGACAGTCAATTGGGCATTTCTGCAGTACATTAGAGCATGTACAATTCGTGATGGTAAATGCCCATTGTAAGACATTGCAAATGGACAGCCGTGAGCCTGGTTACCTGAATGGGTTACCATTAGCACTCTTTTAAAATGTTTTTTAATGCCTTTAGGGGGGTGCAAGGGGTCCATGGTCGGGTAGGGAGCACCCCCCCACCAGTGTCCAACCAATAGAGGGCACCCCTGGTCTTTCAGGACATTTTTCAAAAAATCTTTAAAAAACGACTGAGTCACACTTCTCTCATTGCACCAAATTCTTACTTCCTTTAACTTCCTATGATCAAACATGATAAATAGACCTAGGTTGATTCAGGGCTTAACATAGTGATATATCATTTGGTCAGCATAAATGCCATTTGGACATGTTTCACTGACTTTTGGGTTCGGAGGACGACTTCCTATGATCATATATGGCAAATGGACATAACATCCTGACTTGGAACTTTCAATACTTATGTATGGCATTTGGACATTTCTTACGCCCTTTGGACATGGTTCACTGACTTTTGACTTCCGATGATTATATATTGCAAATGGACAAAACATAGGCCTTATGGACAAACTCAATAAAATAAGACAATGTTCACACGGTCGTTATATATGTATAATTAACAACAAAAAAATGAAGACTTTCGAAAAACGGTCCAGAAAGCACTTTTTTTTTTTTTAGAGGTGGTTGTATTATTTTTTATTATTTAAATTGTCAAAATTTGACCCTTGGGTCTTGACTGTGTCCATTTACAATATGAAAATCTACGGTAGCGCGCTCGGCATCTTTGGGATTTTAATTGTATGACACTTGGCATTTGCCATAAGGTTTGGATAATCTTCCGTCCATTTGAGTATTTGCGATTGTGTATATGTTTCATTCAATACCAATATGTTGCCATTCATTTCGGTCCATTTCATGGGGCTTTACCCTTACATAGTTACACTACCGTTCAAAAGTTTGGGGGTCACTTAGAAAGCAAATTTTTCATCCATTCAAATAGATCAGGAATACAGTGAGGACATTGTTAATGTTGTAAATGACTATTGTAGCTGGAAACGCCTGATTTTTTATGGAATATCTACATAGGCGTACAGAGGCCCATTATCAGCAACCATCACTCCTGTGATGGTTGGCATGTTGTTAGCCTTTTTTTTTATGATAAACTTGGATTAGCTAATTGGTCATTACAAAACCCTTTTGCAATTACTTGAGCACAGCTGAAAACTGTTGTCCTGATTAAAGAAGCAATTAAACTGGTCTTCTTTAGACTCGTTGAGTATCTGGAGCAGCAGCAGCATTTGTGGGTTCGATTAAAGGCACAAAATAGCCAGAAACAAAGTATTTCTTCTGAAACTCATCAGTCTATTCTTGTTCTGAGAAATGATGGCTATAACATGCTAGAAATTGCCAAGAAACTGAAGATCTCGTACAACGCTGTGTACTACTCCCTTCAAAGAACAGCGCAAACTGGCTCTAACCAGAATAGAAAGTGTGGGAGGCCCCGGTGCACAACTGAGCAAGAGGACAAGTACATTAGTGTCTAGTTTGAGAAACAGACATCTCACAAGTCCTCAACTGGCAGCTTCATTAAATAGTACCCGCAAAACACCAGTCTTAACGTCAACAGTGAAGAGGCGACTCCGGGATGCTGGCCTTCTAGGCAGAGTTCCTCTGTCCAGTGTCTGTTCTTTTGCCCATCGTAATCTTTTATTTTTACTGGCCAGTCTGAGATATGACTCTGCCTAGAAGGCCAGCATCCTGCAGTCGCCTCTTCACTGTTGACGTTAAGACTGGTGTTTTGCAGGTGACCCCAAACTTTTGAACGGTAGTGTATATCTTCACTATTATTCTACAATGTAGAAAATAGTACAAACAAAGAAAAACCCTGGAATGAGTAGGTGTGTCCAAACTTTTGACTGGTACTGCACACACACACACACACACACACACACACACACACACAGAGTGAGAGACAGCCAGCCATCGACACATCAGTTAAAAGGAGGTCAAATCCATGAAAGGCTGGCTGTCCGATTCATCCAGCACCACGTTTTGTCCCCCCAATAACAAACAGTCAACTGGGAACACAAATGGGGTTCCTAGCATCACACCGTTACATAGACCCCACCGTTACATAGACCAGACCCCACCGTTACATAGACCAGACCCCACCGTTACATAGACCAGACCCCACCGTTACATAGACCAGACCCCACCGTTACATAGACCAGACCCCACCGTTACATAGACCAGACAAGCAGACTCCATTTCCTAAAGAATGTGCCAGGCACATGTACTGTGTGTTACAGATGAATTAGCCTACAGGCCAGAAAACACTGCTTTCTACACCATCAATCACACAGCCTTGTGGGCGAAGACAGAAAATGACATCTTAAAGTTAAATGGTCAAGCTAATCCAGCAGGGGAGAAGAACAGTTTGTGAACTCGTTGTAGTGTAATAAATAATGTAGAGGTGTTTGTCTTTGGCTTTTTCGGTGCTGCTGGGTCATGACACATTCCCTCTGGCCTAAGTTAACTCTAAGAGGTGTTTTGTCTTGTTAGATAATACAGACCTAGGCCTGTGTCATAATATTACATCATGTTTAATTTAAATCAACAGGTATGTTTTTGCTTACATGTCTGTCCAGTGAAACTTTTTGTGGTAGGTACTACGCAACCCTGACCCCCTCACGCATTCAACTTACATCGAGTTTCCTCACAGGCCTATTTGGCTGGGAAACCGAAGCCAGCTGTATAGCCGGTTTCTGTTTACGAGTCTTTCGAAAGATCGGGAAACAATGCTTTGTCTGTTTGCAGCATTTCATTAAAATCATTCTTTATATGGCCGAAGGTGTGTTCTTTGGGCAGAATATCTATTAGGCTATAGCAGGGGAGCAACTTTCACTGAAATATATTTTTATGCCTCTATATAACCCCGTGATGAATGTATATAGTATAGACTGTTTTAACCTTCAGCCTCTATATAACCACATGAACAAGTTTATATACAATATTCTGCCCATAATGAACAGATTTACATAGGCCATAACTGAACCAATTTCTGTAGGCCACACACACACACACGAATGCAATACTTGTAGCCATACATGATTTAATGAAAAGCAGTAGACACATTTAATAAGACTCATGAACACAATAGTAAACATACACATTGTTTCACATTCTTCAATGACATACAAAAACACGCTAATAGACTACAGCTCGCTTCACAGTTTCCTCAGGAAACGCCACATATTGTAGCCTCACAGACGAAAGCGTAACGGCGGAGGGAAGAGTTGACATCTGCTTCAGTGTTTGCGGTAAAATATTACACATTGTGGCAATGCTTCAATGTTTTAATATTTTATGGGATGTCAGGACTCCCCTGGAAAACAGTGGCAACTGTTAAATGAGTGGACTATCCTGGCTAAAGACATTAAATAACTTACTTCTACCCAGTGCCCAATAACTAGAAGAAACTATAATAATAATAATAATACTAAAATAACTAGTGTCTCTCAGGTCCAGACACATACAGTCTGTACTTAGTATGAACCGCCCCCAGACTCTCTCCTCAGTTCCCATCAGGACCAGCCCATAGCACTAACGCATATAAATTCATAATTTGTCTGCGAGAGCAGACGCACCAAAAAAATTTTTTAAATGTTACTGGAGGGGAAAATTAATATAGGATTCTGTAAAAATGTTAAGCTACTCAAATACAACAACGGCTGCTAAAAATGCTTGCGTCAAACCCAGTCTTCAGTGAAAACGTTCCAACAATGCCATTCAGAGAAAACGTTGGCCCTCTCCTTGCCCTCGTCTAGGTCGAACGGTAGGTACACTACTTGCTGCCTAGAAAGGTTTTACTCTCAAACGGTTTTGAAAAACGTGATCCCAGCAGCCCTGAAAGCTGCTCCAGGAGTATGCTCGTCCACAAATGGCACCCTATAACCAATATAGTGACCAGAGCCCATGTCAAAAGTAGTGCACTATATACTGAATGTGGTGCCATTTGGTAGACACCGGTGACCACTTACAAAATCAACCCCCAGTAGAGCTGTCGCCGAATAGAACAAATCCCGGTCGACCGAAAGTTGTCCTTTAACATTTTTTTACGCGTGTATTTTTCCACACAGTTTTATTTCATTTATAATAACTTCTTTGTATCTCAAAATCATTGGCATGTGGATAATCAAAATCCCATCCAAATAATACAAAAATAAAAGTTAAATTGCCAATTTATGTAAAAAGAGCCTATGAAGGTAACAAATAAATAAAAACATAGCAGCCTGCAGGTAGAAAATATCCTGATAAAAATAAATATCCTATAAATCACATTGGCTATACATGACCTGCCTGCAACAAACTTGAAAACACTATCTACTGTTGACTTGGGTCCGCCCGAAGCTCCAGCTAGCAAATGTACAACTTTGTAGAAAATATTCTGTGCTCTAATGGAGCTTGTGACAGACAACAGCTCTAAGATATTTGCGCAATGGATAAGTAGTAATCAGGTAGGCATATTTTATGACATTGTCTCATTTCACATAGTGTGGTTAACCAAAAAAAAGAGCTGTAAAGATTATTCAAATACATTGGAGGAACTATTGTCATTCTCCATGGATGTTAGACTTTCTTGTGTGTTGTTTGAGGTTAAGAAAACATTACTTTGAGAAGCTCCACAGCGTTAGGCCAATCAGAAATACGATCAGATCCCAAATGGGCACATTTATATGCCTACATTTGCACACAGACCAGGTAGCCGATAGGCCTACTTATAATTTTTTTCATTTCGTGGTATCCAAATTGGTAGTTAGTCTTGTCCCATCGCTGCAACTCCCGTACGGACTCGGGAGAGACGAAGGTCGAGAGCCGTGCTTCCTCCGAAATGCCCACTTAACCCGGAAGCCAGCCACACCAATGTGTCGGAGGAAACACCGTACACCTGGCGACCGTGTCAGCGTGCACTGAGCCCGGCCCGCCACAGGAGTCGCTGGTGCGCAATGGGACAAGGACATCCCTCGGCCAAACCCGCCCCTAACCCGGACGACGCTGGGCCAAACCCGCCCCTAACCCGGACGACGCTGGGCCAAACCCTCCCCTAACCCGGACGACGCTGGGCCAAACCCTCCCCTAACCCGGACGACGCTGGGCCAAACCCTCCCCTAACCCGGACGACGCTGGGCCAAATGGGTCTCCCAGTCGCGGCCGGCTGAGACAGAGCCTGGACTCTAACCAGAATCTCCAGCGCCACAGACCACTGCACCACTTGCATATATAATGTAATTTCTCTCTCGGTAGACCAACAGCCTACCGAGCAGTTGATTAATTGGAGTCAGCCCTTGTGCACGGTGTTTCCTCCGACACATTGGTGCGGCTGGCTTCCGGTTTAAGTGGGCATTTCGGATGAAGCAGTGTCAAGAAGCAGTGCGGTTTAGTTGTGTCTTGTTTCAGAGGACGCACACGGCTCTCGACCTTCACCTCTCCCGAGTTTGTACGGGAGTTGCAGCGATGGGACAAGACAAACCACCAACTGGATACCATGAACTTGGGGAGAAACGGAGTAAAAATAAAATATGAGCGAAAGAACAAGAAAAGCAAGAGACAGGAAGAAAGAGCTGGCAATTATCATTCCAGCTGTGATGTTGTGAAGCCGTCAGTCAGAAGGTATGAATGAAGAGAAGAGGCAGGCAGGCCAGGTGTGATTGTTTTAAAAACGAGAGCGGAGACGTTGTGAATGACAGAAGAACAGTCATACAAACAAGATGGAATCCACCACACTAAACCCTTCTAAAGCTAAAACCCACAACTGGAGAACACGTGCAAAAACATATTTGAAATGCAAGCCTAAAAATAATGCATGGCATAGCCCACCTCCTCCATCCCTTCCCAATCCTACCTCCAACCGCAAATTATATATCTGCCTCCTTCTCCCATTTAAAACAGCTGGTAAAGCCACAGCTGGGTATAAAATGCCTTCTATATGCATGGCATGCATGGTGAAGAGAGAGGGGAAGAGAAGAGAGGGGTAGGGAGGGGAGGACTAAGGCCCAGTCAATGGCAGCATTATCAGTCTGTCCACGCTCAGCAGAACAGCGTGACATAGTCCTAACTGACAGGCCAGCCCTACCACCAGCAGAGCTGCTGTATTCCTGTCCAATGACTGTGCATTTCAAATGGCACCCTATTCCCTATATAGAGCACTACTTTTGACCAGGGCCTGATCAAAAGTAGCATACTATAAAAAAAAGGAATAGGGTGCCATTTGGGACGCAGCTAGAATAGCAGAGGCAGGCTGAGGCTGACATTCCCAGGCACTGACAAGACTGCTGGCACGACTTGTCTACCGAGCAGACACCTCTTAGAGCACAACAGTTCTCCCATCACCCCCTGAACTATACCAGTAACACACACAGAGAGAGAGTGTCAGAGTTTGTTTGTCACAGACATTAGCTGTATGGCTGTAGAACTCATACAGTGAGAGCGATATCCCTGACTAAGGGTACCAGTAACCTAGGGCTGTACCCGACTAAAAAAAACAAATCTTGGTCAAACAGGAGTAGTCTGTTTTTTTCAACCAATCGATTGGTCAAAATGTTTTAAAGGTGTATTTTTCCATATATAGAGACTCACCCTGTGATTTTATTTAAAGAACTTTAACTTCTTAGGGAGTGGTGGTGCGCTAGCGCCCCACTCGACACTACCAGGTGAAACGCAAGGACCAAATTCAAAATCCAAAAGTTGAATTATTAAACATGCATCAATATAAGTGTTTCATACTCATCAAAAGCTCTGCTTCTTGGCAATATCACAGCGTTGTCAGATTTCAAAAAGGCTTTACGGCGAATGCACTACATTTGATTGTTTGTGGGTAGCACCTTCAATATTTTCCATTACCATGAATTCATTAGCCAGAACGGTCCATAGAAAATGCATTTCACAGGGAAAACCTGTGCCTTACCTTTTCTAGAACTTCTGCTGAGGGCTTCCCAAGTGTCCAACGAAGACAATCCATGGGTATTTGGTTAGAAAAAGTCATTGATTATATCCATAAATCTCCATTTGGTTGGCGCCTTGTGTTCAGAAAATCCAACGTGAAGAGAACGCGTTCAACTAAACCTATAAACCTTTCCTCAACAAAACAAAAAACAATTAAAATGCATCCTTAGCTATCCTTTTGTGAATAAAAGTGATATTTCACTTTAAATGCACTGAGCTTGTCTGGTGCTTTAAGCGCACTGTTTGATGAAATAATTGAAACAGAACTGAAGAGGGCGCTAGGAATGCATGTTCTTTCAATACCATTCATCTCTACTCCACCTGTCTGCAATGAACTTCAACCATTTTAACAACCATCTACTGGGTGCGACCTGAAGCTCATGCTGGTAAACTGGTTAATATGAACTATTCTGGGCCCGCTTTCCTGTGCCAGTGAGCTGCAGACAGACCGCGCAGGGGTTAGGAAATCAGGTATGTTATGTTTCCGCTGGATCAATGCCAGACTAGCTACAGCTCCAGCAGCAGAGCGCCAGACTAGCTCCAGCTTTTTTATTTTTATTTCACCTTTATTTAACCAGGTAGTTCTATATGATGTCATAATACACCTTTATTTAACCAGGTAGTTCTATATGATGTCATAATACACCTTTATTTAACCAGGTAGTTCTATATGATGTCATAATACACCTTTATTTAACCAGGTAGTTCTATATGATGTCATAATACACCTTTAATTTAACCAGGTAGTTCTATATGATGTCATAATACAGGTAGGCCAGTTGAGAACAAGTTCTCATTTACAACTGTGACCTGGCCAAGATAAAGCAAAACAGTGCAACACAAACACAGAGTTACACATGGGATAAACAAACGTACAGTCAATAACACAATAGAAAAATCAGTATACAGTGAGTGCAAATGTAGTAAGATTAGGGAGGTAAGGCAATAATTAGGCCGTAGTATCGAAATAATAAAAATTTAGCAATTAAAACAATGGAGTGATAGATGTGCAGAAGATGAATGTGCAAGTAGAGATACTGGAGTGCAAAGGAGCAAAAAATAAATAAATTACAATATGGGGATGAGGTAGTTGGGTGGGCTATTTACAGATGGGCTGTTTAGCTAGTTCCAGCAGCAGAGAAAGACTAGCTATAGGAGGCGGTAGTAAGTAGTGGGAGGAGTCAGGATTGGAAGAGAGCAAATAAGGACCTAGCTGTAGTCCGCGGGGCGGAGCAAAGGGACTTGCTATACACATAGGGCGGGGGAGTGGGAGGGGTCAGGATTGGAAGAGAAGCGCTTTAGAGCTTGCTGTCTGATTTCATTTGATGGCAGCTTTCTGAAAAACAGTCGTTGTGGCAGGCATGATATTCCATTTGAAACGGAATTCGTGTCAGTAAGGTCCCACGAGGCACGTGGAGAATACAGCCATTTAAATTCATAAGAGATCAAGGACATCTACAATCCTCTTCTCTTTTCCTCCCTCATTTCCTCCCTCCCTCCCTCCCTCGCATGCAGGAGTTCTGCTATGCTCTCCCTTGTCATTTCATTGGCAACAGTCAGTCTGGGCGAACTAGAAAATTGAAGCATCCCGGATAGCGGTACAAAGACTGAGAAGAGACGCTACAAGCTGTGCACTAACAGCCGTGACAATTCCCGTTTAGCCATGCAGTGAGCCCACGACATACCTAGGATTAGCAACCAAACCCCGGCCAACACACTAATGATTCATCCTGAATGCTGTGCCATGCAAATCCACTGTGGCAATCCACAAAGATGTGCAAATGTACAGAGCTGCTATATATATACACAGCGCATTCAGAAAGTATTCAGACCCCTTGACTTTTTCCACATTGTTACGTTACAGCCTAGTGCTAAAATGTATTAAATATTATTTGTCAATCTACACACACACACACACACACCACACACACCACACACACACACACACACGGCCATAATGACAAAGTGAAAACCCGTTTTTAGAAATGTTTGCAAATATATATTACAAATAAATCAGAAATACCTTATTTACATAAGTATTCAGACCCTTTGCTATGAGACTCGAAATTGAGCTCAGGTGCATCCTGTTTCCATTGATCATGCTTGAGCTGTTTCTACAAGTTGGTTGTAAGTCCACCTGGGGTAAATTCAATTGATTGGACATTATTTATTGGACAAGTCTATATAAAAAGGTCCTACAGTTGACAGTGCATGTCAGAGCAAAACCAAAACCATGAGGTCGAAGGAATTGTCCGTAGAGCTCCAAGACAGGATTGCGTCGAGGCACAGATCTGGGGAAGGGTACAAAAACATTTCTGCAGCATTAAAGGTCCCAAAGAACACAGTGGCCTCCATCATTCTTAAATGGAAGAAGTTAGGAAACACCAAGACTCTTCCTAGAGCTGGCCGCCCGGCCAAACTGAGCAATCGGGGGAGAAGGGCCTTGGTCAGGGAGGTGACCAGGAACACTATGGTCACTGACCAGTTCTCTGTGGAGATGGGAGAACCTTCCAGAATCTGGCCTTTATGGTAGAGTGGCCAGACGGAAGCCACTCCTCAGTAAAAGGCACGACAGCCCGCTTGGAGTTTGCCAAAAGGCCCCTAAAGACTCTCAGACCATGAAACAAGATTCTCTGGACTGATGAAACCAAGATTGAACTCTTTGGCCTGAATGCCAAGCATCATGTCTGGAGGAAAACTGGCACCATCCCTACTGTGAAGCATGTTGGTAGCAGAATCATGCTGTGGGGATGTTTTTCAACGGCAGGGACTGGGAGACTAGTCATGATCGAGGCAAAGATGAACGGAGCAAAGTATAGAGAGAGATCCTTGATGAAAACCTGCTCCAGAGAACTCAGGACCTCAGACTGGGGCGAAGGTTCACCTTCCAACAGGACAACGACACTAAGCACACAGCCAAAACAACGCACAAGTGCCTCGAATGTACTTGAGTGGCCCAGCCAGAGCCTGGACTTGAACCCGATCGAACATCTCTGGAGAGAGCTGAAAAAAGCTGTGCAGCGACACTCCCCATCAAACCTGACAGAGCTTGAGAGGATCTGCAGAGAAGAATGGGAGAAATTCCTCACAAATACAGGTGTGCCAAGCTTGCAGCGTCATACCCAAGAAGACTCGAGGCTGTAATCGCTGCCAAATGTGGTTCAACAACGTACTGAGTAAAGGGTCTGAATACTTATGTAACTGTGATATTTTAGAATAAGGATGTAACGTAACAAAATGTGGAAAAGGTCAAGGGGTCTGAACACTTTCCGAATGGGTTCAGAAGGGGAGATAAAGCTACATGTGAAGGGAGGGGGGGGGGGGGGGGGGGAGTGTGAGCAGCAGCTACGTGTACAAAAACCAATGTGTACATCACTTATTATTGCGAAAACTCCGCAGCCACTTCAAATCATGTGCTTGTTGTGTTCCCCGTCTTCTCCCATCATGTAACTATCTCAGTAGGAAGCCTCCAGATAGATACAGCACATTCTGAAAACTTTTCCCACATTCTGTTACATCCTTATTCTAAAATATCATGTTTACATGAGTACCGCTTGCCGTCAGGGTTGGACAAAATTTGTGCTAAAATTACAATAAAAAAAAATTAAAAAAACAAGATGAGCATGCTATCTGTATCACTTAGGGGAGACTTCTCAGCTACCCCTTTAAGGGACGGGCCGTTAGTTGCAGCAAACTCAAACAAACATTAAAAAAACAACAATATAACTGTCCAGGAAACACTGGAACAAAGCTACACCATAGCAGCCTTTGCCAATTCCACCAACTTCTACATGCTCTGTTTTACCACCTGCCAACGTAGCTGGTGAAATTGACATTCTTACCCGCCAATGACAACATCTGCCCACATTTGGCAGGTCTTAATTTCCAACCCTGCTTGCCGTGTGTTAGCAGAGAGAACAGTCTATGAAAAGTGGTCACCAACCATTTTCTGAGTAAAGATCAGAGGCAAAATGCAAGCCGAGATCTACCGCTTTTTGACATGACTTTAAAAAGAAAAGTAAGCATATGCAACATTAACCAATTAAAAACAGTTCTGTAGTGAGGTTTGTGCAGAAGGCTGTAGGTCCAATACATTATCACTGCATATTGGATTTGCTTGAATTGCCCTGCCAATGTTGTTCTTCTTTGAAATTCTGTTTAAAAAAAAAAATATGATGATCACACTAGTAATAGATAATTTGTTGTATTACTTTGAGGCAAAACTTAGTGAGCATCATGAGCTTTATTTTACTTGACTGATGGTCTACATCTGATGGTCAGTCTGAGGGGAGGGAGGCTGCCGCCGACCTGACTCACCTCCCATCTGCTGAGATAAGGGGGCAGTCGACCAGATGATGGCAAAACTGACTTACCACTGGGTTATTTTTTTTTGCCTCATGCACCAACTCATGTTGTTACTATGACCAGAGAACTGCAATATTCCTCTAAGTTTATGGGAACACTACACTTTGCTATACTCCTTCATTGCAGCTGCAGTGCTGGTTGTAGCATGAGTGTGATAGGGAGAAGGGACATTGTATGGTTTTATTTTTATATAGTGTTAAAGTACTGAATAACTTAAATATACTCAAACTGCTGAATTCATTGAGTCTGGTTTTGAAAATCTCACAGGATCAACTTTGCTGTGCGTTCCAGGTTTCTTAATACAGTCGTCGGCTCCAGAAAACGGTGGTCAAGTTCTACCTTCAGACACATCAAATGGTTAAAAATGAGAACACTGCCTTCCCGGCGCTAGTGCTGCTGCTGAATCAAGCGCATCCACTGCCAACAGAGGGGGGGCGAAAAAAAATTACATTTGAAACTCAAGACGTTTTTTTTCCCCCCCAGAAATGTTTGGTGACCCACTAGGAATGCCTTGAAGATCAAATCGGTTGGTGACCCCCTGGTCTATGACTCGGGTTGCACTTTTTTTCAAAAGACACAGTAGTTGCATGAGGACGCAGTCCCAACACTTGAGAAAAAACAAGAGTTGTGTGTAATGTAGGTACATATTTGTAGTTGCTGGCTTGCTGCCATATGGTAATTCCTGAGAACTACTTAAAACTTACTTTTTTTCCCCCCACAGATCTTCATTGTAAAGGGTTTAAACACTGTTTCCCATGCTTGTTCAATGAACCATAAACAATTAATGAACATGCACCTGTGGAACGGTCGTTAACTTCTTAGGGAGCTGCGCATGAGGTGACCGTTTTGGAGAGCCTGGCGTGCCCAAAGTAAAATGCCTCCCATTCAGGCCCAGAAAATAGGATATGCACATATTTGGTACCATTGGATAGGAAACACTCTGAATTTTCTAAAAGTGTTAACCATTTGTCTGTGAGTAAAACAGAACGGATATGGCAGGCGAAACCCAGAGACATTTCTGTCCTGGAAAAAGTGGTTTTGACAGAATGCCTCATTTGGAACCCCTCCCTCATGAAAATGCCCATAAAAAGGGCATATGAATGCAGTACCGATCGCTTCCTCTGGATGTCAACAGTATCGAGACAGTGTTCAGATATTTTTTGGATGCTTTAGCGCAGAGAAGAAATCAGGAAGTGTCCCCTCAGATGTCAATAGAAGAGGACGCGCGCTCTCGCCAAGCACGCTCTGTGTTTTTTTCCGTTCTTATAGCCCAGTTTATATTCCGGTTGAATTATTATAGTAAATATATGTAAAAGTGTTCCTAAGGATACATTTAAAATGATGTTTGATTGTTCTTGGACAAGTTTATAGGTATAAGTTGAACGAGTTCTATTCACGTTTCAATGGAGGAGTGGAGGCTGTAGTTTCTGATTATAACGCGCCAACCAAACTGAGATTTATGGATATAATACATTACTTTTTCTAACAAAAGAACCATGGATTGTCTTCGTTGGACACTTGGGAAGACCTCAGCAGAAGTTCTTCAACAGGTAATTGATTTGTTTCGCTGTGAAATGTGTTATGTGTGAACCGTGATGGCTTATGAATTCATGGTAATGGCAAAAATAGTGAAGGTGCTACCCTCAAACAATCAAAAGGTGGTGCTTTCGCCGTAAAGCCTTTTTGAAATCTGACAACGCTGTGATATTGCCAAGAAACAGAGCTTTTGATGAGTATGAAACACTTGTATATTGGTGCATGTTTAATAATTCAACTTTTGGATTTTGAATTTGGCGCCTTGCATTTTACCTGGTAGTGTCGGGAGCTAGCGCCCCACTGCTCCCTAATAGGTTAAGACACTGACAGCTTACAGACGGTAGGCAATCAAGTTCACAGTTATGAAAACTTAGGACACTAAAGAGGCCTTTCTACTGACTGAAAAACACCAAAAGAAAGATGCCCAGGGTCCCTGCTCATCTGCGTGAACGTGCCTTAGGCATGCTGCAAGGAGGCATGAGGACTGCAGATGTGGTCAGGGCAATAAATTGCAATGTCCGTACTGTGAGACACCTAAGACAGCGCTACAGGGAGACAGGAGGGACAGTTGAACGTCCTCGCAGCGGCAGACCACGTGTAACAACACCTGCACAGGATCGGTACATTCGAACATCACACCTGCGGGACAAGTACAGGATGGCAACAACTGCCCGAGATACCAGGAACGCACAATCCCTCCATCAGTGCTCAGACTGTCCACAATAGGCTGAGAGAGGCTGGACTGAAGGCTTGTAGGCCTGTTGTAAGGCAGGTCCTCACCAGACATCACCGGCAACAACGTCGCTTATGGGTACAAACCTACCGTTGCTGGACCAGACAGGACTGGCAAAAAGTGCTCTTCACTGACGAGTCGCGGGTTTGTATCACCAGGGGTGATGGTCGGATTCGCGTTTATCATCAAAGGAATGAGCGTTATACAGAGGCCTGTACTCTGGAGTGGGATCGATTTGGAGGTGGAGGGTCCGTCATGGTCTGGGGCGGTGTGTCACAGCATCATCGGACTGAGATTGCCTGCAATGACAACAATCTCAACGCTGTGCATTACAGGGAAGACATCCTCCTCCCTCATGTGGTACCCTTCCTGCAGGCTCATCCTGACATGTCCCACCAGCATGACAATGCCACCAGCCATACCGCTGGTTTTGTGCATGATTTCCTGCAAGACAGGCATGTCAGTGTTCTGCCATGGCCAGCGAAGAGCCCGGATCTCAATCCCATTGAGCACGTCTGGGACATGTTGGATCAGAGAGTGAGGGCTAGGGCCATTCCCACCAGAAATGTCCGGGAACTTGCAGGTGCCTTGGTGGAAGAGTGGGGTAACATCTCACAGCAAGAAATGGCAAATCTGGTGCAGTCCATGAGGAGATGCACTGCAGTACTTAATGCAGCTGGTGGCCATACCAGATAATGACTTAATTTTGATTTTGACCCCCCCCCCCCTTGTTCAAGGACACATGCCATTTCTGTTAGTCACGTCTGTGGAACTTGTTCAGTTTGTGTCTCAGTTGTTGAATCTTATGTTCATACAAATATTTATGTTAAGTTTGCTGAAAATAAATGGACAGTTAGATGTAGTTTCTTTTTTTTGCTGAATTCATTACTAGTATAAAGTAATGTGGCATATTGCTTAATTTCATTTTTTGTGACCGAGTCTTTTGACCAAAATATCACAGATACAACATTTACCTGCCCCTTTAAGGGCGGGAGGTTACCGTGGTAACGCAACTGGAGTCATGTTTGTGCCTGAGATTGAGTCGCCGCGTGGTCTTCTGTTCCCAAGCAGTTGAAGCTCAAAACAACCTAGCTTGTGAACAAACAAATGTAAACTAGCCAAGAAACAAGGACAAAGTGGCACTTCACAATACTTTTGTTTCAAGTAAATTAAACCAACTTATGTCAGTGCACAGAGCTTCCAAAAACTGCCCCCAGCCAGGCAGTGTTGAAGCACCAGGTGGGATAGGCTATAGGATACCTAGTTCTTTGACTTGGTGCAATTAATTTACCAGCTATGAAACAAACGGAAGAAATACTTTGAAAACAGCTACTGCAGCATTTATGTTACTATAAAATGGGATCATACTAGACTTTTTAAATTCACAAATGTGAGAGATTTGAGACTGGGACAGAGGTTCACCTTCCAGCAGGACAATGACCCTAAGCATACTGCTAAAGCAACACTTGAGTGGTTTAAGGGGAAACATTTAAATGTCTTCGAAGGGCCTAGTCAAAGTCCCGACCTCAATCCAATTGAGAATCTGTGGTATGACTTCCTGTACACCAGCAGGAACCCATCCAACTTGAAGGAGCTGGAGCAGTTTTTCCTTGAAGAATGGGCAAAAATCCCAGTGGCTAGATGTGCCAAGCTTATAGAAACATACCCCAAGAGACTTGCAGCTGTAATTGCTGAAAAAGATGGCTCTACAAAGTATTGACTTTGGTGGGAGTGAGTAGTTATGTACGCTCAAGTACTGCTTTTGTCTTATTTCTTGTTTGTTTCACAATAAAAAATATTTTGCATCTTCAAAGTGGCAGGCATGTGGAGTTAATCAAAATGATACAACCCCCCCCCCCACAAAATCTACTTTAATTCCAAGTTCTAAGGCAACGAAATAGGAAAAAATGCCAAATGCCATACTTTTGCAAGCCACTGTATATGCTGATACTGTGGCGAGAGTAAATAGCTGGAAGTAACTCAGCAGCTAAGAAAATGAAATCACTAGACTGCCTGTTTGTGTCTTGCTTATGTTTGCAATAGTAACACAGTAATATATTTTGTGTAAACCAGCTGCATGTAGCCAACTCACCTCCTGAAAAACATGAAATCAGGCCTATGCTTACGGACGCATGGAATGCAATAATTACAACGGTTATGTGTAAAACAAGAGGTTTTGTAGGCTACACCAGTGACCAGACAAAGGTGATCCTAGAGGGGGGAGTGGCAGTGGAGCACTCAGCACAGCAGCTAATACCAGGCAGCAGAGGGGACAATCAGCAACATTTATTTTTTTTTAAATCCATATTTCAGCCTGGGCAAATTGGGATTCAGATACTCTGTATGTAAATAGGTGGAAAGGTGGATGAGAGAGAGAAGATAACGGGTGAGATCTCTCCTCCCTACAAAACATTGTCTTATTCAATAGGCATCAATATCAAAAGGCTTAAAACATTCATGGCAAAACAAGCCATTGAGAAATGAGGAGCTGAGCATCTTGACAGGGTTAAACCTCTCCATTAACCTGACTCCTCTCCTCCCTCCACCAGGAGGGACAGAGAGGAGAAATCACTCTGCAGCTACTAGGAGTAAATGAGATTTAAACAGGAGTTAAAATATTGGGGTGATGATGCCTAAGACTGCATGGCTCTACACAGCCCTTTAGACTGAGCTAACAGGAATTGCTCTGCCATTAAAATCCCTTTAAAACAAGCAATACTCAGCTACAGAAGGTAGAATCGCAGATTTTATTTTTTTGTAATCTGCAACATTCTCTCTCAGCTGCATGGCAAAATGTTAATAATTGCAGGAAATTAGCTTTAAAACTGCAAAAATGTATCTTGGCTCCATGGAAAAATGTGTAGAACTGCAGGAAATTTGAGTATTTTTAAGCCAATCTCTACACACGTGGGGGGCCTCAAATTCTTGAAATTTCAGCCGTAATGACTCAATCCCTGCCACGCCCACCCACTTAAGCCCCTTTTTGATCCAGAGAAACGCTGGCGCACACACACGATCCCCTCAATACGGGCAAGAGCGATTGAAAGACTGCAGGGCAGAGTACAATGGAAGATATGACATAACAGAAAGCAGTGGTTCATTCCCTGGAAGCAGTTTGAAAGAATTCATAAGGTGCGAATCCTAAAGCACCAACTGAATAAATATGTTCTCCTGAACTCAAGAGGCAGAAATACAAGGCCAAATTACATATTTGGTAATAGAGATTCCGCATTTCCTCTTGAACTAGACAAAGTGTGGGGGGGTCTAGTGTAGCTTAACTACTTAGGGAGTAGCGGCGCGCCAGCGGGCCACTCCCGACACTACCCAGTGAAATGCAAGGCGCCAAATTCAAAATCCAAAAGTTGAATTATTAAACATTCATCAATATACAAGTGTTGCATAGTCATCAAAAGCTCTAATTCTTGGCAATATCACAGCGTTATCAGATTTCAAAAGGGCTTTACGGCGAAAGCACCACATTTGATTGTTTGAGGATAGCACCCCACATATTTTCCACATTAGCATAAATTCATATCCAGCGCGGGTCGCACAAAACCCATATCACAGCTAAAATAAATCTCTTACCTTTCAAAAACTTCTGCTGAGGGCTTCCCAAGTGTCCAACGAAGACATCCAATGGTTCTTTTGTTAGAAAAAGTCATTTATTATATCCATAAATCTCTGTTTGGTTGGCGCGTTATGATCAGAAAATCCAACGTCGAATCGCCCATTGAACCATGAAGAGAACGCGTTCAAATATACCCATCAACTTTTCCTAAACAAATCATAGATCATTTATAATGCATCCTTAGCTATCCTTTTATGAATATTAGCGATAATATTTCACTCGGATGGTAACCTAAACGTTATGAAAGGAAAATACAGTGAGGCACGCATACGGTCTCGCGCCCGTAAAATCTTGTTGACATCTGAGCTACCTGGACTATTTCCTGTTCCTATCCGTTCTGCTCAGGGTTACAGCCTCCAGACTCTGTATAAAGACTGTTGACATCTAGTGGAAGCCATAGGTACTGCAGTCTCAGTCCTAGGTAAAATAGAAATCAATAGGCACCCTGGAGAAGGTCATTTACAAAAAAAACTGCAAATCCGGATGGATTTTCCTTGGGTTTTCGCCTACTATATCAGTTCTGTTATACTCACATACATTATTTTAACACTTTTAGAAACTTCAGAGTGTTTCCTATCCAATAGTACTAATTATATGCATATCCTATTTTCTGGGCCTGAGTGGCAGGCATTTTACTTTGGGCACGCCAGACTCCAAAACCGTCACCTATGCTGCCGCTCCCTAAGAAGTTAACAGACAGAACTGACTGGAAGGAACTTTAGAAAGTCAAGTCTATATATCAACTATACCTGGCTTGTCGACCTCCATGTGGATGACATACAGGCCTACTTCATAAAAAGGTTTCAAGGCCAGTAGTAGCTTAACCGTACCTTGCTTGCGGACATCCTCCACGGCAGCAGTGAGCTCGTCCTTGAGAAACTGGCTCTCCTTTGCGATCTTCTCTCCTTTATCGAGGAAGTTCATGGTAGCGGTCTCCACCGAGGCAGCCAATACATGGGCCTTCTTAGAGCGACCCTTTTTCTTATTGGACGGCCCCTTGTTGCTGGAGTTCACCAGGGTCGTGACCTTTAGGAGCAGGACGAGAGAGGGGAGAGGTAAAATGCCTTGAGGGTGAGATGGATAACGTCACTGACTGACTGCAGCAAAAGATGTAAAACTTTCAGCCATAACTTGCCTCGTCTTTGATGCCATACTAAAACAGTAGAAGTAGCTAGTACCATTCAAGCCGTTAGGGCTATATACCAAGGAACCAATCAAAAAAATCTAATGCATGACCACCAGTTCTAAAATAAATAAATACAAATAAATGCTTCCAGTTGACGTCATTTATCAGACTTATCAAAATGTACATTCAGAAAACATTCAGAACCCTTAACTTATTCCACATTTTGTTACAGCCTTGTTCTAAAATGGATACAATTGTTGTTTTTTCATCAATCAACACATAACATCCCATAACGAAAAAAAAAAAAAGGTTTTTACTATCTTTGTAAATGTATTGAACAAAAACAGAAATATTAAATTTACATAAAGTATTCAAACTCTTTACTCAGTACGTTGTTGAACTACCTTTCGGAGGTCCTTAGCGCTCTGGAGCATGTTATCAAGGAACTCTAATTTACTCCGTTCATCTATCCCTCGATCCTGACTAGTATCCCAGTCCCTGCCACTGAAAAACATCCCCACAGCATGACGCTGCCACCACCATGCTTCACCATAGGGATGGTATTGGCCAGCTGATGAGCGGTGCCTGGTTTCCTCCAAGTGGGCTGTCATGTGCCTTTTACTGAGGAGTGGCGTCCGTCTGGCCACTACCATAAAGGCCTGATTGGTGGAGTGCTGCAGAGATGGTTGTCCTTCTGGAAGGTTCTCCCATCTCCACAGAGGAACTCTGGAGCTCTGTCAGAGTGACCATCAGGTTCTTGTTCACCTCCCTGACCAAGGCCCTTCTCCCCCGATTGCGCAGTTTGGCCGGGCGGCCAGTTCTAGGAAGAGTCTTGGTGGTTCCAAACTTCTTCAATTTAAGAATGATGGAGGCCAAAATGTTCTTGGGGACAATCAATGCTGCAGACATTTTTTGGTACCCTTCCCCAGATCTGTGCCAACACACAATTCCTTCGACCTCATGGCTTGGTTCTTGCTCTGACATCCATTGTCAACTGTGGGACTTAATGTGCCTTTCTAAATAATGTCCTATCAATTGAATTTACCACTGCTGGATTCTAATCAAGTTGAAGAAACATCTCATGGATGATCAATGGAAACAGGATGCACCTGAGCTCAATTTCAAGTCTCATGGCAATGGGTCTGAATAATTACAGTACCAGTCAAAAGTTGGGACATACGTACTCATTCAAGGGTTTCTTTATTTTTTACTATTTTCTACATTGTAGAATAATAGTGAAGACATCAAAACTATGAAATAACACATAGGAAACACATAGGAAAGGGGGATACCTAGTCAGTTGTACAACAAAGCATTCAACTTAAATGTGTCTTCCACATTTAACCCAACCCCTCTGAATCAGAGAGATGCGGGGGATGCCTTAATTGACATCCACGTCATCGGCGCCCGAGGAAGTGGGTTAACTGCCTTGCTCAGGGGTAAAACGGCAGATGTGTACCTTGTCAGCTCAGGGATTAGATTCAGCAACCTTTCGGTTACTGGCCCATCGCTCCTACCCGCCGAATCATGTAGTAACCAATAAAAAGTAGCCACCCCTGCCTTGATGACAGCTTTGCACACTCTTGGCATGCTCTCAACCAGCTTCATGAGGAAGTCTAATTTGAATTTGGCGCTCTGCAATTTCACCGGATGTTGTAGATGTGGGACCACCTAGCGCAGAGGGGTCAAAGTGTTTGAGCCAATCAGTTGTGTTGTGACAACGTAGGGCTGGTATATAGAAGATAGCCCTATTTGGTAAAAGACCAAGTCCATCTTACGGCAAGAACAGCTCAAATAAGCAAAGAGAAACAGCAGTCCATTATTAAGGCATTTAGGTCAATCAATGCGGAACATTTCAAGAACTTTTGACCATCACAGGAAAGGAAGACCCACAGTTACCTCTGCTGCAGAGGATAAATTCATTAGAGTTACCAGCCTCAGATTGAAGCCCAAATAAATGCTTCACAGAGTTCAAGTAACAGACACATCTCAACATCAACTGTTCAGAGGAGACTGCGTGAAATCAGGCCTTCATGGTCAAATTACTGCAAAGAAACCACCACTTAAGGACACCAATAAGAAGAAGAGACTTGCTTGGGCCAAGAAACAAGAGCAACGGACATTAGACCGGTGGAAAACTATCCTTTGGTCTGATGAGTCCAAATTTGAGATTTGGGGGTGCTTTGCTGGTGACACTGTCAGTGATTTATTTAGAATTCAAGTCGCACTTAACCAGCATGGCTACCACAGCGATGCGACATTGCATCTGGTTTGCGCTTAGTGGGACTATCATTTGTTTTTCAACAGGACAATGACCCAACACACCTCCAGGTTGTGTAAGGGCTATTTGACCAAGAAGGAGAGTGATGGAGTGCTGCATCAGATGTCCTGGCCTCCACAATCACCCGACCTCAACCCAATTGAGATGGTTTGGGATGAGTTGGACTGCAGTTAAGGAAAAGCAGCCAACAAGTGCTCAGCATATGTGGAAACTCCTTCAAGACTGTTGGAAAAGCATTCCTCGTGAAGCTGGTTGAGAGAATGCAAAGCTGTCATCAAGGCAAAGGGTGGCTACATTGAATCTCAAATAGAAAATATATTTTGATTGGTTTAACACTTTTTTGGTTACTACATGATTCCATGTGTAACTTCATAGAAAAATAGTGAAGATATCAAAACTAAAATGTAGAAAACAGTAAAAACTAAGTAGGTGTCCAAACTTTTGACTGGTATTGTACATAAATAAGGTATATGTTTTTTTATATTTATTATAAATGTGGAAAAAAAATTGAAAAACCTGTTTTCACTGTCATTGTGGTGTATTGTGTAGATTGGCGAGGGAAAATGTTTTTAATCCATTTTAGAATAAGGCTGTAACTTAACAAAATATGGAAAAAGTAAAGTGACGAGTTTTGCATCCATGATGTATTGTTAAAATGTATTTATTCTGACCTGTGTGACCAAAGGCTCCAGCAGCCTCTCCACAGCCAGGGTACGGATCTCCAGGCTCTTTGGGTCCCATTTGAAGTTGATGTTGGCCGTGTTTATGGCTGTCATGTTCACTCCGTATCTGAAGAGGAGAGGAGAGAGGGATGGTGAGATTATGACAAAATGGATGTCTGGGGATTGGCTGGGTCATTCATCAGATGGGGGGGGGGGGGTTTAAGCCACACACCATGACAACAACACAGCACACTTTCACCCTGGAGGCATACCACATTTCAACTGGCCTCTGACCTGTGTTCACCCTGCAGGTACAACACATTTCAACTGGCCTCTGACCTGTGTGCAGCACAGAACAGTAATTGTCCATCTAGCCTAGATAAGGGCTACCTACACACACACTATAAAAGGCATTGAATAAAAAGAAAAGCTGTGAAACCCATTGAAAAACGTGTTTATTGAACCAATTCCTGCTACACTGATTTGGGAAACCCTGCTGCAGCCCTGGCAACGAGAAGAAGAAAAGACTCACAACTCTATTCCCTATGTAATGCACTGCTTTGACCAGGGCCCACAGCATGCCGGGCAAAAAGTAGTGTGTGTTGTATGTATGCATGGAGAAAAGGGTGCCATTTTGGGAAGAACCCATGGTGTCGTGGCAATTTGGACAGATGCCATTTTAAATATGGACGCTCCCTCTTCAGAGACAGGTCTCACTCCATCATTGTTAGACAGACAGCCATAAGTGGAGCAGAGTGACATTTTGGCCCTTACTTCGATTTTCCTTTTCATGCAGCGACTGGCCTTGTATTGATTAGCCTTAACGCACTGAGTGGCTGGCAGGGATAATCAGGATGCCCCGAGGGCTGGACCCAGGACCCTGTCTGCCTGGCCTAAACGGAGGGGGCTGT
>QNTS01006295.1:44130-60565 GCA_003317085.1 Hucho hucho | reverse complement strand
TGGATTTTTTTGTTATTATTCTGTCTCTCACTGTTCAAATAAACCTACCATTAAAATTATAGACTGATCATTTCTTTGTCAGTGGGCAAACGTACAAAATCAGCAGGGGATCAAATACTTTTTTCCCTCACTGTATATAAGGCAGCAGCCTCTAAGGTGCAGGTTTGAGTAACCGGGTGGTAGCCGGCTAGTGATGGCTATTTAACAGTCTGATGACCTTGCGATAGAAGCTGTTTTTCAGTCTCTCGGTCCTAGCTCGGTCTCTCAGTCCTAGCTCGGTCCTAGCTTTGATGCACTTCTGGATGGTAGCTAGGGAAACAGGCCGTGGCTCGGGTGGTTGAAGTCCTTGATTATCTTTTTGGCTTTCCTGTAACATCCGGTGCTGTAGATGTCCAGGTGGGCAGGCAGTGTGCCCCGGGTGATGCGTTGGGCAGACCGCATGTCACGTCTACACCCGCTCCTCCCATCCGGTGTTCGACATCACCGGTATACTAACCACGGGTCCTGGGATCCATCATTACGTGCACCTGTACATTATTACGAGGCACACCTGGACTCAATAACCTCACTTATTACCTCTCCTATATCTGGCACTCCCTTAGGTTCCTTCCCCAGTCGGTATTGATCCTGTGTTCATGCAAAGATGCTACTGTTATGTTGTCTAGTTACATTTTTGTTGTTTTATTAAACGTTTCACTTGCTTCTCAACTCACAGCGCCTTCGTTACACCGCACCACCCTCTGGAGAGCCTTGCGGTTGCGGGCGGTGCAGTTGCCATACCAGGCGGTGATACAGTCTGAAAGGATGCTCTCATTTGTGCATCTCTAAAGGTTTGTGAAGATCTTAGGTGCCAAGCTGAATTTCTTCAGCCTCCTGAGGTTGAAGAGACACTGTTGCGCCTTCTTCACCACACTGTCTGTGTGGGTGGACCATTTCAGATCGTCGGTGATGTGTATGGCGAGGAACTTGAAGCTTTTCACCTTCTTCACCTCGGTCCCGACGATGTGAATAGGGGCGTGCTCTTTCTGCAGTTTCCTGAAGTCCACGATCAACTCCGTCGTTTTGTTGACGTTGAGGGAGAGGTTATTTTCCTGGCACCACTCCGCCAGGGCCCTCACCTCCTCCCTGTAGGCTGTATCGTCATTGTTTGTAATCAGGCCTACAACTGTTGTGTCGTCTGCAAACTTGATGATTGAGTTGGAGGCATGCATGGCAATGCAGTCATGGGTGAACAGGGAGTAAAGGAGGATCAGTTTCCTACCTTCACCACCTGGGGGCGGCCTGTCAGGAAGTCCAGGACCCAGTTGCACAGGGTGGGGTTCAGACCCAGGGCCCCGAGCTTAATGAGGGTACTGTGGTGTTGAATGCTGAGCTATAGTCAATGACCAACATTCTTACATAGGTATTCCTCTTGTGCAGATGGGATAGGGCAGTGTGCAGTGCGATGGCGATTGCATCGTCTGTGGATCTATTGAAGCGGTAAGCAAATTGGACTGGGTCTAGGTTGTCAGGTAAGGTAGAAATTATATGATCCTTAACTAGCCTCTCAAAGAACTTCATGATGACAGAAGTGAGCGCTACGGGGCGATAGTCATTTAGTTCAGTTACCTTTGCTTTCTTGGTTACAGGAACAATGGTGGACATCTTGAAGCAAGTGGGGACAACAGACTGGGATAGGGAGAGATTGAATATGTCTATAATCCCTCCAGCCAGCTGGTCTGAGCATGCTCTGAGGATGCGGCTAGGGATGCAGTCTGGGCCGGCAGCCTTGCGAGGGTTAACATGTTTAAATGTCTTACTCACGTCGGCCACGGAGAACGAGAGCTCACCGTCCTTGGGAGCGGGCCGCGTTGGTGGCACTGTATTATCCTCAAAGCAGGTGAAGAAGGTGTTTAGCTTGTCCTGGAGACAAAGACGTCGGTGTCCGCGGCGTGGCTGGTTTTCCCTTTGTGATTTTCTGTAGACCCTGCCACATAAGTCTCGTGTCTGAGCCGTTGAATTGCGACTCCACTTTGGCTCTGCACTTATGTTTTGCCTGTTTGATTGCCTTACGGAGGGAATAACGACACTGATTGTATTGGTTGTACAAAATACTGCACAGTTGCTTAGGAGCTAGAAGCAGAACTTCCATGTCTGTCGGCGCCATCTTGCCTGATCACCCGCAAACACAGTTCACTTTAATAGCAGCCACATACAAACAGCATAATCACTTTGCTCGTTGTTCCCCTAGAGTCTATTGACGCAACGGTGCGTCAATCTATCAAACATAACAAAAAATCCCCATCAAAATCCGTCAGTTTAAGATAGAGATGTCCGTTCTTTTTGAATGGTCTGCGCCCTAATCCGCCGATGTTGCCCTTCTGAATCAGTGGGGGAAAGAGGCAGAGCTACAGCGCTGTTTGTCAGACCAGGAGACGTCCCGAAACTGTACAGCATCCAGACTCTATGGAAAGGGGAGACTCTCACGAGCAAGATGTTGTTTTCCGTTTTGCTCTATGACCCACCAATGGAAGTATGGAGGTCGTTTTGTGCCAACAAAAATAAAGGGTTAAATACGTGAAAAATATATATACAGTAGATATATTTCCTGATATTTCTTACACTTTAAAACCTTATTACTTATGTATTTTTTTTTTACTGTGATTTTTGCCATTTATGAATGTATTATTCAATGCGTTTCTATGGGCAATATTACTAAAGGCCAAATTCGTCATAATTACTGTGTCTATGGAAGGGGGTGAGAACCATGAGCCTACTAGTTTTTGTATTGAAGTTATTGTACCCAGAGGAGGATAGAAGCTGTCTTCTGGCTACACCATGGTGCTACCCAACAGAGTGCTGCTGAGGCTACTGTAGACCTTCATTGCAAAACAGTGGGTTTTAATCAGTTATTTGGTGATATTTAGTATTTTTTTTATCTAAAAATAACTTTTTTAATGTTTCACTATTTTTATTTTTATGAAATTCACTGAACAGGATGATCCTCCCCTTCCAGCGTCCACTGCTTTGTAGTGACTGGGTGTATAGATACACCATCCAAAGTGTAATTAATAACTTCACCATGCTCAAAGGGATATTCAATGTCTGCTTTTTTTACCCATCTACCCATAGGTGTCCTTCTTTGCAAGGCATTGGAAAACCTCCCTGGTCTTTTAGGTTGAATCTGTGTTTGAAATTCACTGCTCAACTGAGGGACCTTACAGATAATTGTATGTGTGGGGTACATAGATAAGGTAGTCATAAACAAACCACGTTAAATGCTATTACTACACATAGAGTGATTCCCTGCCATTTATTATGTGACTTATTAAGCAAAATAGTACACCTGAACATATTTAGGCTTGCCCTAACAAAGGGGTTCACTACTTATTGACACAAGACATTTCAGCTATAGATTTTTTTGAAATTTGTAAAAACATAATTCCACTTTGACATTATGGGGTATTGTGTGTAGGCCAGTAACACAAAATCTAATTGTATCCATTTTGTGAATACTTTCTGAAGGCACTGTGAGCCCAGAATCTTCCCACACACACTCTCAGAGATACAGTACACACACTGCCCACACACACTCTCAGAGATACAGTACACACACTGCCCACACACACTCTCAGAGATACAGTACACACACTGCCCACACACACTCTCAGAGACACAGTACACACACTGCCCACACACACTCTCAGAGATACAGTATACACACTGCCCACACACACTCTCAGAGATACAGTACACACACTGCCCACACACACTCTCAGAGATACAGTACACACACTGCCCACACACACTCTCAGAGACACAGTGCACACAGTCCTGCAGACACTCTCACCGCAAACAGCAGAACACCCCCACAGATACACACACCCCCACAGATACACACACTCTGGCAGATTCACACACTCCTTACAGATACATACAGTCCTACTCACAAACACACTCTCTTGATGACAAACACTATGCCAACGTACTGTACACATATAAACCGTCCCTGATGACAAGCTAAAGGCCCACGGACGTTTTTCTGTGAGCTGTTGGTCTAGGAAGACAGCATGTGACAAATGACTAAATGTATTTGACTCCACAAAGAAAGTCCATTCCATTTTTATTTACTAGAATTGTTTTCACACGGACTGGATTGAACACAGAGAAAATATGTTCTATGCACACCCTGTCATGCTAGATATGTGTACCACATACACACAATACACACACAAAATACACACGCACATACGACACTTACAAAATTCTGACTACGACAGTCAAAAGATTCTGAGTTGGAAAATGTCCTCAGAAATGGTAATAATCCCCCCGTCTCTCTCTCTCTCTCTCTCTCTCTCTCTCTCTCTGTATCTCTCTCTCTCTCTCTCTCTCTGCTATCCTCAGCATCAACGCTGCACTCTATATCTTATCCCTCCCTCCCTCCTTAACCCCCATCCCTGTATCTTTTATAAAAGAGAAGTGAAATGCTGAAATGAATGAATCTCATCTTACTGTGATGTCAGTGTGCTACACTGGTGATTCCACAAATCAGAGGCTTCGCTTCATTACGGTAGGGTGGGTAGGGTAGGATAGGGTAGGGTAGGTAGGATAGGGTAGGGTAGAAAAAGAATACAACATGCAGGACTAGTCAATTTGGCCCTTCAGAAACTGTAAGACTGGAGAATCACTTAAGTCCCGGAAACAAAGTCTCAAATGTACACTGACTGATGTTCAGACACACGCACCAGCACCTGTGCTCACACGTACACACAAACGCTGTATATTCATTGAACATTATGTTTTTGGGTTTCATGTCGGTCCTAGACCCTGTATCTTGGTCTCGGCTGTGTCTTGTGTCTGTTTCTGACCTCGCGGTTGGACCACTTCACATTGTGTTTACTGTGGTATATCACAGACATTACACACAGGTACTGTACGCACACACACACACACACACACACATATGCACATATACACGCACACGTACGTACACACAAAGCCCAGTGATGCCTCAGTTAAAACGCATACGTATGACCAAGCTAAAACATCCATGAAAATACATTTCCAACAAAAAGCATGGAATCAACTCAAATAAATGGTCTGTACATCATTCCGTTTTTAGGAAGATTCTGTGGTGATGTAATGCATTGTTACAGTGTTCTGCAGAGTACGTAAAAGCATGTGGCCTTCACACAGTTTTGCCCTGCTGTATCAGTGTGAGGAAATGTTTGACTGTGATAGACACGTGTGTGTACATTTGTGTGTGTCTTCTGCATGCGTGTGTGTGTGTGTGTGTGCTCGTGTGTGTGCATGTGTGTGTGTGTGTGCATGTGTGTGTGTGTGTGTGCGAGATCATACACTTGTGCGTGTGTGTATACTATTTTTGTATGACTAGTGTGTGTGACTGTTCCTGCTTCTCTGTACAGTTACCACTATACCTGCTCTACAATGTGTGTGTACAGTGTGACTACAGTGTGTGTATGTAGTGTGTGTGTACCGTGTGTGTCTACAGTTTGGGTGTACAGTGTGTGTGTGTGTGTGTACAGTGTGTGTCATTCCTCCATGAGAAACACAGCTAGTGCAGTACAGTAGTAAAATATATATAAAGAGAAAAGAAAAGAGTACTCACAGTTAGTCGTGGACTCCGAGTCGTCTCTCTTCTCTCTCTGTCCTGTTACTGAGCGCTGGCTCTCACTCTGCAGCTATTCTGTCTATCTCTCTCTCCCTCTCCACTGCTATCCCTGCACTGGACACACACACACACACTTAAGTCACACACTCACACGCTGCTCTGCTCTCCTCCGCTACCAAAGGAAGGGCTCAGATCAACAGAACGAGAGAGAGCGAGTGATTGAGAAAGCGTGTAAGCGAGAGTAAGAGAAAAGTGGGCGAGCGAGAGAAAAAGAGAGAGAGAGAGAGAGGAGGAGGAGGAGACGGGAGGAGGAAGAGGAGGAGGAGGAGGAAGAGGAGGAGTAGAAGGGTGGAAGAGGAGGAGGAGGAGATGATGAGGAGGAGGAGACGGGAGGAGGAGGAGGAGATGACGGGAGGAGGAGACGGGAGGAGGAGGGGAGGGCTGTGTGTGTCTGAAGTGATCTGTTAGCCAGTGTATGATTGAGGAAGAGATGATTCAGATGCTCTACTGTTGCTAGCGTGTCTCAGTAGCGCAGGTCTAGTGTGCTGTGCGTGTGTGTGAGCGCTCACACATCACTTGGAGCCAGCACGGTCCCCCCATCACATTTGCAGTTTCACATGTAAGAAAACTCCACCAGTGAATATCTCACTTTCACATGTGGAATTCTAGTTCACATGTGGAATTCTAGTTCACATGTGGAATTGCAAGTTCTGTTTAAAATGTAAGAAGCTTTAACATGTGAAAATCTAGATCACATTTCGTGGTGAAATAGAATTATTCTCCTCACACGTGAAAAGTTGTTGTTAACATGGTGCAGTAGCAATGTTCCCACATATGGAAATTGCAAATGATGTAATAAGGTAACTTAGCCTACCAGAGTATTATAATTCATGTGTGTTAAAAAAGGAGAATTTCTTTTTTCTGACGCATCTATTCAGAGTGTTACTGTTGCAGGTGCTTTTTTCTTCATACGTTGGTCAGTGAGCGTTGGAAGAAGCCCAGTGAAAAGAACACAGAGGATAGCTCTCCGTGTCTCCTTAGTTACCGTGTTAAATATACATATTTTGTATTGCATTGTCTAAAATTTTTTTTAAATAAACTGAAAAAAATTATAATAATACATAATCTATACAGCTGGAAATAACAATGTGATGTCAAAACAAGTTGATTTTGACGTTCAAGAAAGTGTGTTTATCAATTTACCTGACTTTGCAAACTGTTACTTTGGACAAAATCAAAATAGCAATATTCTTGTAATGCTTTCTGTATAAAAAAAATCTTAAATTAACGCTCAATTTGAGAAAATTATGAATTTACGATTAATCGTGATTAATCACAGCAAATAATGTGATAAACACGTTACAATTTTTGAATCATTTGAAAGTCCTAGTTGACATTAAAATGTGAAAATGCACATGTGAAGTTGATTCAGTCATGATCACGTGATGAGGTAGCCCCCGCCTGCAAAATAAAAATTTGTTTTAGCCCTCTTGATCGAATGGCTTCTCTTGTGGGAGACCCAGGTTTTAATCCCACCAGTTACAAAAGCACAAGTAAATTGTATAACATTACATGTGAAATGTTGAGAAAATTCACTTCAAACTTCACTGTTCACACATTTGTCACATGTTAATACTAGATGCGTATTACCTAAAATGGATCAATTGAAAGTGTGGGTTCACAATCCAGATGTGTTGGTCATTACTGAGAAGTGGTTAAGAAAGAGTGTTTTGAATACTGATGTTAACCTTTGTGGTTCTAAACTTTTTCGACAAGACAGATCTTCCAACGGTGGGGAGTGGCTATCTTCACCAAGGATCACCCTCAGTGCTTGGTTGTCTCCACCATGTCTGTCCCAAAACAATTTGATTTGCTGGTTTTAAGCATTACACTTTCAAATAGCTCTTTGTTGACTGTTGCTGGGTGCTATCGTCCTCTATCAGCACCGGCCTGTACCCTACCTGGCCTAAGCTCTCCCCTGGCCCCTTACACTAAGTCTGAATTTTGGTGACCTAAACTGGGACATGCTTAAACCACCTGACCAAGTCCTAAAGCAATGGGACTCCCTAAATCTTTCACAGATTATTACCAATCCCACATGATATGACTCCAAACACCCAGGAAAGGCAACTCTCCTCAATGTTATCCTCACAAATAATCCTGATAGGTATCAGTCTGGTGTTTTCTGTAATGACCTCAGTGATCACTGTTTTACAGCCTGTGTTCGTAATGGCTGCTCAGTGAAACTATCTGTCCTGATTTGTCATAGACGCTTGCTAAAAATGACCTGGCCTCTGTAAATTGGTACAGAGTCAGCTTGATCCCCTCTGTCGAAGACGCTTGGACCTTCTTTTTTTATACTTTCAGTGATATTGTTAACAAACACGCCCCCATAAATTAAATGATAATTAAAAACAGGTTCAGCCCCTGGTTCGACTGTGTTCTTGCAGTGTTACTCCACCTCAAGAATAACATTTGGCGAAAGGCTTGGCACACACATTATCAGGCTGACTGGCTCTCGTTCAGGCAAATGAGAACTAAGTGCACTCAGGCTATATGGAAGGCCAAAGTTAGTTACTTTAAGGAGCAGTTCTCTCTCTGTGGGTCTAACCCCAAGAAGTTCTGGAAAATGGTTAAAGACCTGGAGAATAAACCCTCCTCCTCACAGCTGCACATGTCCCATAAAGTTGATGATGTGTTTGTTACTGACAAGAAGCACATGGATGAGCTCTTTAATCACCATTAAGTCAGGATTCCTATTTGACTCAGCCATGCCTCCATGCCCGTCCAACATTTTCTCATCTCCCACCCCTTCTAATGCGACTAGCCCCGATGCTCCTCCCTCTTTTTCCCCTGCCTAGCTACAAAGTTTCTCCCTGCAGGTGGTCACTGAGTCCGAGGTGCTAAAGGAGCTCAAACTTGACCCCCAAAAAAACATCTGGGTCAGATAGTTTAGACCCTTTCTTCTTTAAGGTTGCTGCCCCTATAATCTCCTTTTTAACCTGTCTCTCCTCTCTGGGGAGGTTCCCATTGTTTAGAAGGCAGCCACGGTTCATCCTTTATTTAAAGGGGGAGATCAATCTGATCCTAACTGTTATAGGCCTATTTCTATTTTGCCCTGTTTATCAAAAGTGTTGGAAAAACGTGTCAACAATCAACTGACTGACTTTTTTGATGTCTATAGTATTCTCTCTGGTATGCAATCTGGTTTCCGCTCAGGTTATGGATGTGTCACTGCAAACTTAAAGGTCCTCAATGACGTCACCATTGCCCTTGATTATAAGCAATGTTGTGCTGCTATTTTTATTGACTTGGTCAAAGTTTTTGATACGGTAGACCATTCCATTCTTGTGGGCCAGCTAAGGAATATTGGTGTCTCTGAAAGAGTGCAGTGTATTAAGTCAGAACATCTGCTGTCTTAGCCACTGCCTGTCACCAAGGGAGTACCCCAAGGCTCGATCCTAGGCCCCATGCTCTTCTCAATTTACATCAATAACATAGATGGCCTTGAGATAGAAGCTGTTTTCAGTCTCTCGGTCCCAGCTTTGACGCACCTGTACTGACCTTGCCTTCTGAATGATAGCGGGGTGAACAGGCAGTGGCTCGGGTTGTTGATGTCCTTGATGAACCTTTTGGCCTTCCTATGGCACCGGGCGCTGTAGCTGTCCAGGAGGGCGGGAGGTTTGCCCCTGGTAATGCGTTGGGCAGACCGCACCACCCTCTGGAGAGCTTTGCGGTTGTGGGCGGTGCAGTTGCCGTACCAGGCGGTGATACAGCCTGACAGGATGCTCTCAATTGTGTATCTGTAAATATTTGTGAGGGTTTTAGGTGTTTAAGACAAATATCTTTAGCCTCCTGAGGTTGAAGAGGCGCTGTTGCGCCTTCTTCACCACACTGTCTGTGTGGGTGGACCATTTCAGTTTGTCAGTGATGTGTACGCCGAGGAACTTGAAGCTCCTCCACCTTCTCCACCTTCTCCACTGTGGTCCCATTGATGTGGATAGGGGGGTGCTCCCTCTGCTGTTTCTCTCAGCACATATCAAAGCTGCAAGCTAAAGTGAAATCTAGACTTGGTTTCCTCTATCGTAATCGCTCCTCTTTCACCCCAGCTGCCAAACTAACCCTGATTCTGATGACCATCCTACTCATGCTAGATTACGGAGACCAAATTTATAGATCGTCAGGTAAGGGTGCTCTCGAGCGGCTAGATGTTCTTTACCATTCGGCCATCAGATTTACCACCAATGCTCCTTATAGGACACATCACTGCACTCTATACTCTTCTGTAAACTGGTCATCTCTGTCTATCTGTCGTAAGACCCACTGGTTTATGTGTATTTAGAATACGCTCTTAGGCCTCACTCCCCCCTATCTGAGATATGTATCATCCTCCACATAGAACACCCGTTCCGCCAGTCACATTCTGTTAAAGGTCCCCAAAGCACACACATCCCTGAGTCGCTCGTCTTTTCAGCTCACTGCAGCTATCGACTGGAACGAGCTGCAACAAACACTCAAACGGGACAGTTTTATCTCAATCTCTTAATTCAAAGACTCAATCATGAACACTCTTACTGACAGTCGTGGCTGCTTTGTGTGATGTATTGTTGTCTCTACCTTTTTGCCCTTTGTGATGTTGCCTGTGCCCAAAAATGTTTGGACCCTGTTTTGTGCTACTACCATGTTGTGCTGCTACCATGTTGTGTTGCTACCATGTTGTTGTCATGTTGTGTTGCTACCATTCTATGTTGTCATGTATTGCTGCCATGCTATGTTGTCGTCTTAGGTCTCTCTTTATGTAGTGTTGTGTTGTCTCTCTTGTCGTGATGTGTGTTTTGTCCTATATTTTTTTTTTATTTTTAATCCCAGCCCCCGTCCCCGCAGGAGGCCTTTTGCCTTTTGGTAGTCAGTCATTGAAAATAAGAATTTGTTCTTAACAGACTTGCCTAGTTAAATAAAGGTTAAATAAAATACAAAAATAAACAAGTGATCTGTAAAGTGTCCAAAAACCACGTGTCTGACTCGTGCAACTTTCATGTGAAATTAATATGTAAAATTAACATGTGAAATTAAAATGTGAAATTGAAATAGTTCCACATTGAAATAGTTCAGAATTTCTCAACTTTGTCTTTCTGCTTCGTCATCACATCTGTGGAGTCCAATGTCGTCTTGAGTTTGGAGAAGACTGAGGCAGGTTGGACGGCCCTGATGCTGCACTGCCCAGCCCACTCCTCTCTCTCTCCTCGATACGAGACACTGCACTCCACCAGATTCAATTAAAAGTGAGATTAGCAATTACCCAGAGCTTATGACCTAACACTGATCCCATGTAGCTCTGCTCAGACTGACTCCTTCCCTCAGGGATTACACTGTCATGAGGTGTCTTACTGACTCGGAAGGTATGGTTTGATATTCACCACAGATCAGTTGTTGCCTACCCTTACCACCTGGGGGGCGGCCCGTCAGGAAGGCCAGGATCCAGTTGCAGAGAGAGGTGTTTAGTCCCTGGGTCCTTAGCTTAGTGATGTGCTTTGTGGGTGCTATGGTGTTGAAGGCAGAGCTGTAGTCAATGAACAGCATTCTCACATAGGTTTTCCTTTTGTCCAGGTGGGAAAGGGCACTGTGGAGTGCGATTGAGATTGCGTCATCTGTGGATCTGTTGGGGCGGTATGCGAATTGGAGCGGGTCTAGGGTTTCCTGCATGATGGTGTTGATCTGAGCCATGACGAGCCTTTCAAAGCACTTCATGGCTACCAACACTACGAGGCGGTAATCATTTAGGCAGGTTACCTTTGCTTTCTTGGGCACAGGGACTATGATGGTCTGTTTGAAACATGCAGATATTACAGACTCGGTCAGGGAGAGGTTGAAAATGTCAGTGAAGACACCTGCCAGTTGGTCCGAGCATGCTTTGAGTACACATCCTGGTAATCCGTCTGGCCTCGTCGCTTCGTGAATGTTGACTTTTAAAGGTCTTGCTCACATCGGCTACGGAGAGTGCAATCACACAGTCGTCCGGAACAGCTGGTGCTCTCACTCATGCTTCCGTGTTGCTTGCCTCGAAGCGAGCATAAAAGGCTTTTAGTTCATCTGGTAGGCTCGCGTCACTGTGCAGTAAAATACGGGTTCATTGAGGTATTTTATCATTTCAAAATACAAAATACATTTGCAAGTACATGCCTTCACTACAACAACATTCTCGGTTCCTGAAACATTTCACGTGCTATGACTGTGATGCAGTATGTTGTTGTTTATCTACCGTAGTTGAATGCACTGACTTTAAGTCACTCTGGATAAGAGTGTCTGCTATATGACCAAAATGTAAATGTTAATGTTAAAATGAACAATTGCAAAGCACACTGGGTATTATTATCGGCCTTGTTTCAGGGGCTGAGCTTATTAGAATAATACTCTGCATGCTTTTCAAGTCCCCATTTTTACATTTATATTTACATTTACATTTATATTTACAATTATATTAACATTTACATTTACATTTACATTCATATTTACATTTATATTTCAATTTATATTTATATTTACATTTATATTTACATGTATATTTATATTTACATTTATATTTATATTTATAATTACGTTTATATTTAGAATTACATTTATATTTACATTCATATTTTGGTCATTTAGCAGACACTTATAGTGCATTCAGACTTCTAAATGCATTGTGAAAGGGGGCCACAAAATTGTGAACCACTAAAAAAAAAAAAATATTTTGTATTTAATTTAATTTTGAAGATATCATTTACAGGTCTCGAAAGTATCATTTTACCAAATGCATTGGATGTAGTTCAGGCCGGTGAATTACAAATGACAAAAGATGTATTTCAAATAGATGTTACAGAAATACTGCCCATGTCTGCCTGGAGGGACAAGGCTAGCCTTTTAGTGTGTGTGCCAAAGAGAACCCTATAGAGGGGTTGGTTGTTAAGCAACAAAACCAAGGCGTGCACATCTATGGGGCAAAACACACACGGTTGGCTTAGATTGTTGACAACATCTGCTTCCTCCTGTATGCATTGCAGCATGCCTCAGCCTCACCACTGAGCACCACATCACTGTCTATCTCAGTAGCCTATTTTCTGCTCCTGCTGAGCTAGGCTCCATTTAACGTTAGCTTCCTTCTAGCTGGCTAAATTATACTAGCCAGAGCCCTTCAACGTTACTGCAATATAAGTCTCTGCCGGCAGCTAGCCACCAGACTGACATCTATAAGCGAATATTTACCAGTTGTGCACTCATTCTCCGACAGTCGGTTTTGGTTTTTGGAGCGATGTCGGTAGACACGGCAGGAGTCATGGGACAGTTTTAAAATGGCCTTTTGTCCGGCATCTCGCAAACACACTGTCAGCAACATCTCCATTTGCCTACTTGAGCCAACTCCGAGCTGGGATAGTTCGTTTCACGTCTCAGGCCTTCGGCCTGTTCCGCGAGAGGGCGGAGTAAGCCGTTTGAAAGAGTGTTGAATGTGCTGCTAAAAGGTAATTCCGGGGGAGGCAGGATAACATAACGAACACACCACTGGTCAGGAATCCACTCCTTCACAAAGAGGCAGGAGAACATAATGAACACACCACTGGTCAGGAATCCACTCCTTCACAAAGAGGCAGGAGAACATAATGAACACACCACTGGTCAGGAATCCACTCCTTCACAAAGAGGCAGGAGAACATAATGAACACACCACTGGTCAGGAATCCACTCCTTCACAAAGAGGCAGGCGCGATTACAACTCAGTCAGATCAAGAATATAAGCATTCTGAGCTTTGATCAACGCTGGGAGCAATATTTATATAATGACCCGTAATTTATTTCCTTTAATGTGAACAAAATATATATTTTTATTTAGCTTTTTTTTAAATTACAAAACATTACAGACCTCTGTGTCCTCATATGTAGTTACAGCCCTGCAAGTGATGTATAGTCCCAAGTAATCAGCTTTCAGCAGCATACTGTCCTTTTACAGCAGGGATGGGCAACTCCAGTCCTCCTTCCTTAGCAAACACAGCTGATTAAACTAATTGTATTCTAAACTGAACATGATTACTTGATTATTGGAGTGAGGTGTGTTAGCTGGGGCTGGGTCAAAAGTGTGACACCAATCAGGCCCCTGAAGTCTGGAGTTGCAACAGTTTTACAACAATAACACCAGCTATAAAAATACAGTATCTTGGTGTTGTTTACCATACGTTCACTGCAAGCAGTAGCCGGTAGTGTACCGTACATTTTTTATGGCATACAAGGAAAACATGGTGGAAAGGTAGAGGTCAGGGCAATTCTTCAACATGGTGGAGAAGTAGAGGTCAGGATGGTTCTTCAACATGGTGGAGAGGTAGAGGTCAGGAGGGTTCTTCAACTTGTAGGAGAGGTAGAGGTCAGGATGGTTCTTCAACTTGTAGGAGAGGTAGAGGTCAGGATGGTTCTTCAACATGGTGGAGAGGTAGAGGTCAGGAGGGTTCTTCAACTTGTAGGAGAGGTAGAGGTCAGGATGGTTCTTCAACTTGTAGGAGAGGTAGAGGTCAGGATGGTTCTTCAACATGGTGGAGAGGTAGAGGTCAGGAGGGTTCTTCAACTTGTAGGAGAGGTAGAGGTCAGGATGGTTCTTCAACTTGTAGGAGAGGTAGAGGTCAGAAGGATTCTTCAACTTGTAGGAGAGGTAGAGGTCATAAAAACAGCATGAGGACTTTGCTCGTTGTATATATAATTCCTTCTCGCATCTACGCCTTCTCCTCCTCTCACCTTTCCCCTTCGCTTGTGGACTTCAGTGCACAACACATCAGCTGTCTGTGACCAGGCCAAACCTTCATATCATAACCGCTCACGGCTACCCACAGCCTACATCGTTGTCACATCATAGTCAACTACAACTACTAGAACTAACATGTTAGTAAACCCGTTACAATCTGGCGGGCCCCGTTGGCAATAAATTAATAAAAACTAAATCTTACCTTGACTTGGAAGAGTTAGCATCCCTCTCTGTTTGAGCCAGGTTAAACTAGGTAGTTGCATTTGCTATCTAAGTGAAAGTGAATAAAAATTATTTTTTTAAAAAGCAAATATAGATATCTCTCTCTCCCTCTTACTCTCTCTCTCTTGTTTCTCCTTAATTTTGTAAGAACTGTTCAACAATTGTCTTTCTCTCTTTGAGTCAACTACTCACCACATTTTATGCGCTGCAGTGCTTGCTAGCTGTTGATTCTGCTTTCAGTACTAGATTCATTCTCGGATCCTTTGATTGGCTGGACAACATGTCAGTTCATGCTGCGAGAGCTCTAATAGGTTGGAGGACATCCTGCGGAAGTTGGAAGGGGGTGAGAACCATAAGCCTCCCAGGTTTTGTATTGAAGTCAATGTACTCAGAGGAGGACAGAAGCTAGCTGTCCTCCGGCTACACCATGGCGCTACCCTACAGAGTGCTGCTGAGACTACGGTAGACCTTCATTGCAAAACAGTTTGTTTTAATTATCAATTATTTGGTGATGTGAATATATTTAGTGTAGTTTTATCTAAAAAAGATAACTTTTTTTATGTTTCACTATTTTAGATTTTTATGAAATTCACTCAGGTGGATGGTCCTCCCTTTCCTGAGGAGCCTCTACTGGTGGACAGTTGAAAGTCAGGCTCGTTCTTCACCACCATCATAGCAGTAAAGAATTATTCCTGGTATGCAAAGAGTTATTTGTTGAAAATTGTTACACGTCACCCTCACCCCCGCCAACGAATACACAGCAAGCTTCCAATTGGCTCACTCATCCCCCCTCCTCTCCCATGTAACTATTCCCCAGGTCGTTGCTGTAAATGATCATATGTTCTCAGTCAACTTACCTGGTAAAATAAGGGTTAAATAAATATAGTGCACTACTTTTGACCAGGCCCCATATTTTGACCAGGCCCCATATTTTGACCAGGGCCCATATTTTGACCTTGACCAGGGCCTATACTTTAACCAGGGCCCCAATGCTATCTGTGATCTTAATGGGATGATCAGATAACTGCCGCTGTATAAGTGGTTAGGAGCAAGTTGGCCAGCCAATCATTTCACTATAGGTCCATTACATGGTGGATATAGAAGGATAAGGGATATTCTATAGTCTCTCCCAGTTTTCTATTCAAATGGGCTTTTATTGGCATGGGAAGCACATTGCCAAAACAACTGAAATAGCAATAAACTCTCTCCCTTTCTCACTCCTCTTTCCTCTCAGCCCCCACACTGAGGGTCATGGGATTTTGTGGGTGTCGTCTGTAAATAGATAATAATCTCCTGTGGCATTCAGAAACACACACACACACACACCACAAACGCACGTGCACACACACAGACGTAGGCTACCCGACATAAACAAAAAAACGTGCATGCACACAAACACCCACACAAACTTCAAATGGGTCTTTCTCTCCTGGATGAGTGAATAATAATAATAATTATAATAATAGAATAGCAGAAATAACAGAGATAAGTAGCTTGGCAGCCATTGCTGTGCTGTGTGGTACTTTACAGAGCCGTATAACAGGCAGTGCTGATTCTGAACCTCAGACAGTTTGAGATAAATAATGAAGCTGAATGTATTATTACTGTGTACGGAAGAGCCCTGAGAGCTGCTTGAAATACTCCGGCTTCCATTCATCTGTCTCACACACACACACACACATACACATACACACACACACACACACACACACACACACACACACACACACACACACACACACACACACACACACACACACACACACACACACACACACACACACACACACACACACACACACACACACTCACACACACACACACACACACACACACAC
>QNTS01006295.1:31375-41375 GCA_003317085.1 Hucho hucho | reverse complement strand
AGAAAATATAGGGGATGGGGTGCCATTTGGGACTCATCCTCTGTCTGGCAGCCTAACCATGGCTCAGAAGTAGGAGGCATTAGGATTCATATTTTATTTGCATAATGCCTTAAGGTCTCTCATAGACATTAATTACACTGATCTAAGCTTGTTGCTCTCCTCTCTCTCTGTCTCTCCCCACAGCTAAAACACTTCCCTGTCATTCTCAAAAGGTCATTCTTTATCCCCCAGTGCAATAAAAAGGGATCTTTTTCTTATACCCAAGACTTTTTATTCACCGGTTCCAATTAGCTAGCTGGGGTGGAAATACTCTGGTTTGGCACAGCCATGAGGAGGACGAGAGTGTAATTCTCAAACACATGCACACACAGTCGCGCAACACACACACAGGCGTGCAACACACGGGCACACACACACACACACGTAACACACATACTTGTAGGCAATACACACAGCATCCCTCAATTTATTCCACAGCAAGAGATCGAAGAAGATACACAAATAACGCATTTGTATTGGATAAAAAAAATAAAAAATTGGCAAAACTGTGAAGATGTGCCTCAGCCATCGTACCGTCTGGTAATTTCCCTCCATTTCTCCCCACACAAACAGACTGCATGGTCATTTGTTACATTGCTTGCTAAATTAACTATGCTATCACCAGTACCATCAAATATTTTCTATGAATAGAATGCTATTCATTGACTACAGCTCAGCGTTCAACACCACAGTGCCCTCAAAGCTCATCAGAAAGCTAAGGACTCTAGGACTAAACACCTCCCTCTGCAACTGGATCCTGGACTTCCTGACGGGCCACCCCCCCGGTGGTAAGGGTAGGTAACAACACATCTGCCAAGGGGGCACCTCAGGGGTGCATGTTCAGTCCCCTCCTGTACTCCCTGTTCCCTCATAACTACATGGCCAGGCACAACTCCAACACCATCATTAAGTTTGCAGATGACACAACAGTGGTAGGCCTGATCACCGACAACAATGAGACAGCATATAGGGAGGAGGTCAGAGACCTGACCATGTGGTGCAAGGACAACAACCTCTCCCTCAACGTGATCAGGACAAAGAAGATGATTGTGGACTACAGGAAAAGGAGGACTGAGCACGCCCCCATTCTCATCAATGGGGCTGTAGTGGAACAGGTTTAGAGCTTCAAGTTCCTTGGTGTCCACCAAGATCCTCAGATCATCAAAAAGTTATACAGCTGCACCATCGAGAGCATCCTGACTGGTTGCATCACTGCCTGGTATGGCAACTGCTCGGCCTCCGACCGCAAGGCACTACACTGGGGCCAAGCTTCCTGCCATCCAGGACCTTTATACCAGGCGGTGTCAGAGGAAGGCCCTAAAAATTGTCAAAGACTCCAGCCACCCCAGTCATAGACTGTTTGCTCTGCTACCGCACGGCAAGTGGTACCGGAGCACCAAGTCTAGGTCCAAAAGGCTTCTCAACAGCTTCTACCCCCAAGCCATAAGACTCCTGAACAGCTAATCAAATGGCTACCCAGACTATTTGCAATCTGTACTCTTTAATTATTTGTTACTTTTATTTCTCATTCTTTACTTATCTATTTTTTTATAAACACGTATTTTTCTTAAAACTGCATTGTTGGTTAGGGACTCGTAAGTAAGCATTTCACTGTAAGCTCTACACCTGTTGTATTCGGCGCATGTGACAAATAACATTTGATATGATTTTATTTGACATTGTCCTTATATTGAATGAACATAAACATCTGGTTATCATTATAATGTATTTAGAAAGGTTTGTTTTGCATTGCCCGGTTGACACGGTTATGTGAAGATTTCACTTACAGTAAGGACCAGTGAACTGGTCTAAAAAGGTTTCACGCCTCTCGTTAATTCTGGGTGTTTTGAACGTTTATTGTAAACATTATGCATATTGTGTCTTTTGTTTTCAGTAACGTGTGAAGTATTGGCCATTATTATGTAAAACGAGTGTAATAGTATTATTCTCACTGTATTATCACTGTGGTAAGAAGTTGCCTGTTTAACGGTGTAAATGGTTCATGCCAGGTTGGGATGTATTCCTTAGTCGGGTTCCGTTTTGCAACAGAAACAATTTCTTCCAAACGAAAACATTTCGCAATGAAAAGGTGAGTTTCTATTGGACAAGTTCAAGTACGTATATCCCCGTTTTGTTCCATTTGCTTCTGTTTTGCAACTGGATCCGACTAATGAATACCTCCCAGGCCCTTTGGATCAGGTTCTTCTCATTCTATGAAGCTAAATCAATTACGTAGTCAGCTGTGTGAGTTTGCTATTAACAATTTGTCAATTGTGTTGGCATTTTGCTTTTGTACCTAAGTCGGGCTATTGCCATTGGCCAAGTTTCAAGTTTATTATTTTTGTCAATCAAGCATAAGTATTTTTCTCAAGTCATTTTTCAATATGTGTATATTTTTGTAAATGCAATCTCTGGATCCAGTCTTCCTCACATTCAATGTAAATAAATGCCAGATATTTTTGCACCCAAACCTCTGACTCAGTCTCAACTGTTGCTGTTACACACCAACTAAATGAGTCCCTTTTTTAATCCAAGAGTAGAAGACTTACACTCTCGTCTCTAACATGTAGGCTCAACATTTCTGAACAGTTCCATAAGTCAGAATGTTGAATACATTTCATTTGAACTTGCTTGACCGGTTGTCCGCTGATTTCGTCGTTATGTCGGAAATAATAGGAGACAAAATATCCCCAGGGAAGTGTTATTAGCCTGACATGCAGTATGTAGGACTGTATAATTCGCACGTGAAGTAAACACTTGTACAATATGTAAACAATGGCAGATCGTAACCAAAGCACAGATCAAACATAGCTGCCTTTTAATTTGCAGTAAGACGCTAGCACTTCCAGCTGATTGCAAGGGGATGTGCTTTGGTCGACAACGTTCGGTTACGTTCGGCTATTGTGCATCACGTGCAATAGTCAGGAGATTTAAAATACAAACCGGAAAACGAAGCCGACAGAGCCATATATAGACCAGCGGCTGTAAAATGTTGGGTCAATAATATTTCCTGTGGGCATTTTTATCTCCACTTCCTAGCGTCAAAAGGACCAATAGCACGGAAAACCGGTAAAAGTGTAAATGTAATTGTATTCAACATTCTGACTTGTAGAGACATCTTTTTTTAGGGTGACTTCTTTCAGACTGAATATCCATGGGGTAACCATGGTAACATCCTGATGTATTAGGCAACAACTAAATAGGCTGCCGGGTTCTCTATTTCAGCAATAACGTAAATGCATATGGATGCCGGTTGAAGTTGAATAGAGTCCTGAGTCACCAAGTATAATCCAAAGGTTTGAGTGTTTGCTTTCAAAAAACGACTGCCCATCTACCACCTTCCTTCCACCTGTTCAAGCTAATGTATACTGAGACTTCTAGCACAAAATGGCTGCCTTGCAAAGAATTAATATCAGGTGATTTGAGACCTAAATGATGAACCATCCTATATGAAAGCAATTCATCATCATTCATCAGTCTCATCAAAGCAACTAAGAAGTGATTAAAACACCACGTACTTAAGGAGTTATACCTGTAATTTAATGTATTTAATTATTCTAAAAGTTGCTCTAACTCTTCTCCAAAGTTAAGGTTTGGCTTTTGTGACTCCCCTTCAGTCTCAATAACACCCCCATACCACCCCTATTTAATACTCCTAGTCTTCTTCAGTCTCCGAAACACCCAGTTTCATACTCCTAGTCCCCTACAGTCTCAATAACACCCCCATAACACCATATTGTCACGATCTTCAAAAACGGACCAAGGCGCAGCGTGCCGGGTTGAGAAAAACATGTTTATTAGTTCAACTCACCGAAACAAAAACACGAAACAAAGATCGGACATGCACTGTGTGGCGCATAGACACCTACAAACAAAGTTAACTTCCCACACAGAAGGAGGGAAAAGGGGCTACTTAAGTATGGTTCCCAATCAGAGACAACGATAGACAGCTGTCCCTGATTGAGAGCCATACCCGGCCAAAACAAACAAATACAAATTAGAACATAGAATGCCCACCCCAAATCACACCCTGACCAAACCAAAATGAGACATAAAAAGGCTCATACAGGTCAGGGCGTGACACATATTTAATACTCCTGATCCCCTTCAGTCCCCATAACACCCAGTTTAATACTCCTAGTCCCCTTCAGTCTGCATAACACCCTGTTTAATACTCCTAGTCCCCTTCAGTCTGCATAACACCCTGTTTAATATTCCCAGTCCCTTCAGTCTCCATAACACCCTGTTTAATACTCCTAGTCCCCTTCAGTCTCCATATCACCCTGTTTAATATTCCCAGTCCCTTCAGTCTCCATAACACCCTGTTTAATACTCCTAGTCCCCTTCAGTCTCCATAACACCCTGTTTAATACTCCTAGTCCCCTTCAGTCTCCATAACATCCTGTTTAATACTCCCTTGCACGAGCAAGCCGGAACGGCTCATAGGGCAGGAACCTATCTCCTCTTTCGTGAGGCAGCTTGATGTACAAGTACACCCCCTGGACAGGGCGCTAATCTAACGCAGGTCCTTACCCCCAATCTATCTCCTTAATGCTGAGCGCCAAGCAGAGACGCATCAGGTCCCATTTTCACAGTCTTTGATATGACTAGGCTAGGAATTGAACTCACAACCTTCCAATACTCAGGGTGGACACTGAGTTGATTCAGTCTCCATAACACTCTGTTTAATACTCCTAGTATCCTTCAGTCTCCATAACAACCCTGTTTAAGACTGTATTCTGGGATGTCGCCAAGAACAAAAAAAAATAAAGTGCCTCCCAAACCTCCAAAACAGTGGCACTAGTCACTTTAATTAACAACCGAGTTTTAATTAAACATTGATTACCTGCTAATTAGAGTGATGATAGCTCCCAGATGTGTGCAGAACAGGTAGGAGACGTGACAGGGGAAGGGAGAATGAGGGATCTCTGGCACAGCCAAATTGTGTTGAAGACTTCCCTCAGAGGCCAATGTTTTCAGATAATTTTTTTTATTATAAATGAGGCCTTCGCTGCGCATTCTCTCTAATTGTTGTTGCTCCGATGGCTCCCGGGTGACGGGTGGGCGTATGGAGTATGCACAGCACAGAAGATTGAGTGTGTGCTTATTTTCATCAGATTTAGTCAATTTTCTGCCACTGCAAAGCAATGAATACATTGTTAAAAGTCGGGGAGTCGCTGTGGTGGAGAATTAATCTCTGTGGTAATAATACTATAGAGCTTGTTTCTTGGGAGGAGAAAGAGAGAGAGAGTTGCTGTGTGTCTGCCTGTCTCTGTCTGTCTGCCTGCCTGTCTGTTGTATGAGACTTCAGTATAATTGTTGCCAAAGACAGAGCCTCAGAGAGTTGTAAAGATATTGGTTATGAAATTGTGTCAGGCAAGAAGCAGCATATTCACTGCATTTCTTGCTCTCTCTATAAACCATGATGATATTTAAACACTTATAAGCCATTAAATAGTTATACAGTGGGTATCATAAGTATTCAGTCCCCTTGGATTTCTTCAAAAAAAAAAGTGTTGCAAAGTTGGATTCATAAGGATTTAATTGTAATTGTTTTGTCATTAATCTACACAAAATACTCTGTAATGTCAATGTGGAAGAAAAAAACGATATATATATTTTTTTAAGATTAATGAAAAATAAAACACTAATATACCTTGATTAGAGAAGTATGAATCAATACATGTTACAATCACCTTTAGCAGCGATTACAGTGTTGAGTCTCTCTAAGAGTTTTGCACACCTGGATTGTGAAATATTTGCCAAATATTCTTTAAAAACTAATTCAAGCTCTGTCAAGATGTTGGGGATCATGGCTAGACAGCAATTTTCAAGTCTTGCCATAGATTCTCAAGCAGATTTAAGTCAAAATTGTAACTTGACAACTCAGGAACATTCACCTTCTTCTTGGTATTATCTCCAGTGTAGTGTTTTAGATTATTGTCCTGCTGAAAGGTCAATTCCTCTCCCAGTGTCTGGAGTAAAGCAGACTAAGCAGTTTTTCCTCTAGGATTTTGCCTGTACTTAGCTCCATCCCGTTTCTTTTCATCCTGACAAACTCCCCAGTATTTGCCAATGTCAAGCATACCCATACCATGCTGCAGCCACCACCGTGCTTGAAAATAAGGAGGCAGTTCCTCAGTGTTGTGTTGGATTTACCCCTAAATGCTTTGCATTTAGGCTAAAAACTGTATTCCCTTGCACAGTTTTTCTTTCAGTATCCCTTTAGTGCCTTGATGCATACAGGATACATGTTTTGGAATATTTGTATTCTGTATATTTGTATTCTTCTTTTCACTCTGTCATTTAGGTCATTATTGTTGAGTCACTACAATGTTGTTGATCCATCCAAACACAATTCAATATCACTTTTGAAATACAGTAAATAGCCTATTATCTTGTCGACAAGTTAAATGATTTTGAGGTTACTGTAACTATACATTTCTTCTTATATCATCATATAAAGTGTGCATGTTCAAGATAGCATGCATAGGTCGTCACAGGACTGTGATCATCTGTACAGAATCTCCAACAGCATTGATCACTTGTTCCACGTAGTTTTAATGTAATCTCAACTGTAATTCAGGTCATTTGGTTCTGCTATCAGATGAAGCACAGTTATAACACAATCTGTTGAATAAATAAACCAAATATCTGACATTGTATTACCATTTTCAATTTTGCTTAGCTTTAAAATGGTTAAAAGCGCAGTGATAGATATTTTGGTGACAACTAAACTTCAAATCATACATTGTTTTCCCACTGGAATTTGGTTGTGCTTTTAGATTGTTGAAAGTACTGTGATAACACATTGAAAATTCAATTAACTTTAGGCTGGGTTTTTTTGTGAGTGGTTGAATACAGGTTGTTATCTCATTGATCAACGTCTCAACTGAATATTACCCAATTATAAATAGTGAAATGATGTGGTGTGCCCAGTGGGTGGGGCCTCATTTATAAACATTGGGTACACACAAAATATGCCCCAAAACATGTGTGCACCAGTTCACGCAAAAGTTGGCATACAAAAAATATATATTTGACGTGAGAATGCTTATCCTCCTGCAAACTTTAGACCATGTGTACGCACAGTTTCTACTGGTTGAAGTATTGCATTGCAAAAAGGGTACAGTAGCCTTGTGCAAATGGGGAGTATCTGGCACTTTTATTCATAACATAAAACAGGTAAACTAAATGTAATAACAAGATGCAAACATTTGCTGTTAGTGAGAAGAGCAAAAAAAAAATAGATTTATTTTATCATTGCATTCTAAAATTATTAGTTGTCTATTTGCTGTTATTTTGATAATTGCTAAATAAATTCATTTTCTGACTGTGATGGTTTCATACTCGCAAAACAGCCTATAAACCTAGAAAAAGTTAAGATAGGCTACCATTTGTCCCATCGCTCATGTAATTGGACTCAATAGATAAGCTACAGTAATTCAAGTATTTTGCTCCAAGCGATCCAATGCGCAGTTTAACGGTAGAACAGACGGTTTCCATTGACATTTGAGGGCTACGTTTGAATACAGTAATGTCAAATTTCTTGAGTAGACAATATTTAATTTATAATGCAACAAGATGGCGCCGACAGAGATGGTCGTCTCGCTTCGAGTCCTTAGGAAACTATGCTGTATTTTTTTGTATGTATTATTTCTTACATTGTTACCCCAGGAAATCTTAAGTCTTATTCAATCAAATTTCAATCAATCAATCAATCAAATGTATTTATAAAGCCCTTTTTACATCGGCCTATGCCACAAAGTGCTGCACAGAAACTCAGCCTAAAACCCCAAACAGCAAGCAATGCAGATGTAGAGCACGGTGGCTAGGAAAACTCCCTAGAAAGGCCAGGAAGAACTATTGGAAAGAAGAGCGACGTCAACTTACCAACATTACGACCAGGAATACGACTTTCCCCAAGTGGATCCTCTGTTTGGACCACCACCCAGGACAACGGATCTAATCCCAGAAGCCGACCCAAAACAACGGCGCCGCAGAAGGGGCAGACGGATTGGCCTCCTGGTCAGGCTCTGTAGACGTGCACCCACCGCTCCTGAGTATACTACTCGCCAATGTCCAGTCTCTTGACAACATGGCTCTCTCGGGATATGTTGTCGGAATCGGTTAAGCCACCGGGCTTCTCCACGCAGACAGAGATAAACACCTCTCTGGGAAGAGGAAGGCGCGGGGGTGTATGCTTCATGATTAACGACTCATGGTGTAATCATAACAACATACAGGAACTCAAGTCCTTCTGCTCACCCAACCTAGAATTCCTTACAATCAAATGCCTGTCACAAGAAAGGACGGAGGATTCAATAGCGAGTCACGTTCACATTTATTGGAGCAATACAGGAGGTGGAAAACAGGTACAGATAATCCAGGGTGTCAGTAACTGGCTAGGGCTAGCTGCGCCGAGGCTGCGGGGAGAAACCAATCTTCCGTACTGTCAGTGGTTAGAGGAGTTCCCCGACTGGCGATCTTGAACGTGCCCAGCGTAGAGACCTCCACTGGAGCGATAGCGAACGAAGAGTCCAGCGGAGAACAGAACCAACGGGGAACAGAGTACTCGGCCTGGAGAGAGACACACGCACAGGAAAACAAGACAATGAACTGACAAACACAAGACCAAGACAGCGAGTATAAGTAGGCACGTAATGAGTGTCAGCTGGCGCTGACAACAAGCAGAGTGGCAATTAGCGGCCACACCCACACACACACGCACGCACACACACAGAGAGAGAGCCGGTGAATTCGTGAACCGTGACAGTACCCCCCCTCCTAGGAGCGCCTCCTGGCGCTCCCAGAAGGGCCTACCTGTTGATTGTAATCATCAATAAGGGAGTGATCCAGAATGTCTCTAGCAGGGACCCAACTTCTCTCCTCCGGCCCGTAACCCTCCCAGTCCACCAAGTATTGAACCCCGCGTCCCCTCCGTCTCGAGTCCAGAATGCGACGGACCGAGTAAGTAGGCTCCCCATCAATGAGCCGCGGTGGAGGAGGAACCGGGGCTGGTGGGTTCAAGCGTGAATGAGCCACAGGCTTCAGTCGGGACACATGAAACACAGGATGAATCCTCCTGTAAGCCGGCGGGAGCTTGAGGCGGACTGCCGACGGACTCAGGACCCGAGTCACCCTGAACGGACCGATGAACCTAGGAGCCAGCTTGTTACTAACGGAACGGAGAGGAATGTTCCTGGTTGAAAGCCACACCCTTTGACCTACGACGTAGGTGGGGGCCCTCCGTCGGTGGCGGTCAGCCCTAACCTTAGTGCGCGCCCCTACCTTGAGGAGGGTCTCACGGGTTCTAGTCCAGGTGCGATGACACCTCTGGACAAAGGCGTGAGCAGAGGGGACCGCGACCTCGGAATCCAGGCTAGGAAACACAGGTGGCTGGTAACCCAGACTACCCTCGAACGGAGTCAAACCCGTGGCGGACACTGGTAGCGAGTTGTGAGCATACTCAATGAAGGGGAGTTGCTGACTCCAGGACGAGGGGCTCTGGGACACCATACACCGCAACACCCTCTCTACGTCCTGGTTGGCTCTCTCGGCTTGACCGTTACTCTGGGGATGAAACCCCGAGGATAAACTGACGGTCGCACCCAGCAATCTACAAAACTCCCGCCAGAACTTGGACACAAATTGGGGCCCCCTGTCGGAAACCACGTCCATAGGAAGGCCATGTATCCGAAAGACATGGTCCACGACTGCTACAGCTGTCTCCTTAGCAGAAGGCAACTTCGTCAAGGGGATGAAATGGGTTGCCTTCGAGAACCGGTCAACGACTGTCAAAATGACGGTCTTGCCCTGAGAAGGTGGGAGGCCCGTGATGAAATCCAAGGCTATATGGGACCAAGGCCTAGAAGGGACAGACAGCGGCTGGAGTAACCCCTCCGGGGGCCGATTGGAAGTCTTGCCCGTAGCACAGCAGGAACAAGCCAAAACAAAACTC
>QNTS01006293.1:36238-52767 GCA_003317085.1 Hucho hucho | reverse complement strand
TGGTTGTAGTTGGAGAAGCTGTGGTTGTCATGGCAGCAGGTATGGTTGCTGTGGCAGCAGTTGCAGCTGTAGAGGAAGCAGCTGTGGTTGTCATGGGAACAACTGTGGTTGTAGTTGGAGAAGCTGTAGTTGTCGTGGCAGCAGGTATGGTTGTTGTGGCAGCAGCTGTGTTTGTAGTGGTTGTCGTGGCAGAAGCTGTGGATATTATAGGATCAGCTGTGGTTGTTGCAACACCAGCTGTGGTTGTGGTGGCAGCAGCTGTGGTTGTTGTGGGAACAGCTGGGGTTGTAGTTGGAGCACCTGTGGTTGTTGTGTCAGCAACTGTGGTTGTGGTGGCTTCTGCAGCAGTTGTAACTGTTGTTTTCATTGCAGGAGCTGTGGTGGTCATCATGGACGTAGTTGTGGTTGTAGTTGGAGCAGCTGTGGATGTTGAATGAGCAACTGTGGTAGTTGTGATGCCAGCTGTGGTGACTGTGGCGGCAGCTGTGGTTGTGGTGGCAGCAGCTGTGGTTGTTGTGGGAGAAACTGCGATTGTTGTGACTCCATTTGTGGTTGAAGTTGGAGCATCTGTGGTTGACATGGCAGCAGCTGTGGTTGTAGTAGGAGCAGTAGTGGTTGTGGTGGCGGCTGCTGTGATTGTGGTGGTGGTTGTTGTTGGTGTAGCTGTGGTTGCCGTCACAGCAGCTGTTGTTGTGACCGCAACTGTGGTAGTCGTTATGCCAGCTGTGGTTGTGGCATCAGCTGTGGTTGTTGTGGGGGCATTAGTTGTTAGGTTTTGGGCATTCCCTGATGCTGTTGCAAATGAAAAAGCATAGATTTTAGAAAAGCTTTTAGAATTTCAAAATGATCTACAATTTAAAGACTAGAGAATGAACTTACCAATAATCAGAAGGACTGTGAGAATTGTTCTGTTCATCTTTGAACCAGTTTTTGTTGTTGTTGTCTGTAGTCAGAGAGATGGGCACACACGATTAATGTAAAGGTAAAAGACAACTAATTACAAACATTACATCTGTATATTACAAATATATAATATTTACAATATTGTGGATGGGGATCACTAATAGTAAATTCACATTTACCATAACACATACACAGCAGAGCAAAAACATGAATATGATTGACTATAATTACCCACCATCAATCATAAAACCCATGCAGTAAGTCTGCAACTATAGCCTAGAATTCCTCTAGCAGGTCAAAGCACACTAGGTTTAACAAGATTACTCCAGGACCAAGGGGTCAGAAAGATAAAAGAAATTTTTAACAAATTCTGATCTGGCTCTTGGTAACTGGAATAAGAATTTCACTAGAGATTATTTGAGAGGTCAAGGAACAGTGGTATAGAGGAAGTTTACCAGTTAACTTAATAACATATACAAATGTTTCTTCCAAAAGTGCACTTGTACAAATACACACAACTCTGATCATAATAAAACAAGATCTGAAATACAATAACTGAAAACCACACTTACCAAAACAATTATATTGGGATGTTTTTAGCTGAAATCCTCAGTATTCAGTAATGGTGCACCTCCAATGCTCCGGCATTGCTACAGCCTTTATAGTTTAAAGAACAACCTCAATGACATCATTATGATGGTTGAGATGTAAAAGAAAATGTGTGCTTATGTCACTTTGTGGAAAAGGGTGTTCCCTGTACTCACCTTTTAGAAGAAGAATGAACGAGGCCTCTCGCATATTATGAATGATCCTAATCTAGCAGTACATGGAGACACACATACCAGGGGTGTAATCACTACTGTTTTACAACTAAAACTATTGTTTCTATTGGACAGATTCAGGTAGGTCCCTCCCTGTTTGCTGAACTTGCCCAATAGAAACGCTATTGTAATGACTGCAATACATAATGTAAATTAATCTATTACATAATCACTGTGATAAATACATTTTGTTTTCATCAAGCTGATTTTCCAGAGGAAAGCCAAAACCACAAACCTACAAGGGTATTTTTCCAATGACACACACCCATATGTATGTGCATACGTATGCACACAACCATTGATGACACACAGAATATGCGCGTCTACAAACCACGTCTTTGATAAAGTAAATAAAGGCTATTATTATGCCATTGATAATAATCTAAGAAGAGCAGAGTCTTCAGAAAGTATTCACACCCCTTCACCTTTTCCACATGTTGTTGTGTTACAGACAGAATTTAAAATGTATTACATTGAGATTTTGTGTCACTGGCCTACACATAATACCCCATACTGTCAAAGTGGAATTATGTTTTTAGAATAAAAACATAATAAAAATTTTTTTTAAAGCTGAAATGTCTTGAGTCAATAAGTATTCAACCCAGTTGATATAGTGAGCCTAAGTAAATGCATGAATAACAAATGTGCTTAACCAGTGGCATAATAAATTGCATTGGACTCGCTTTGTGTGCAATAATAGTGTTCAACATTAAAGACTACCTCATCTCTGTACCCCACACATAGGGATCTTACAGATGAATTGTCAGTCGAGCAGTGAATTTTAAAAATATACTGAACAAAAATACGAATGCAACATGTAAAGTGTTGGTCCCATGTGAGATAAAATAGAAGATCCCAAAATCCCAGAAATGTTCCATACGCGCAAAAAGCGTATTTCTCTTCAATTGTATGCACAAATTTGTTTACATCCCTGTTAGGGAGCATGAATCATTTTACAAGATAATCCATCCACCTCACAGCTGTGGCATATCAAGACGCTGAATAAACAGCATAACCATTGCACAGGTGCACCTTGTGCTGGGGACAATAAAAGGTCACTAAAATGTGCGGTTTTCTCACAAAACACAATCACACAGATATCTCATGTTGAGGGAGCAAGCAATTGGCATGCTGACTTCATGAATGTTGATTTCTCTACCATAATACGTTGTTTTAGAGAAATTGGCAGTACGTCCAACAGGCCTCACAACCACAGATCATGTGTAACTACGCCAGCACAGGACCTCCACATCCGGCTTCTTCGTCTGCGGGATTGTCTCAGACCAGCCATCCGGACAGTTGATGGAAACTGTGGGTTTGCACAACCAAAGAATTTCTGCAGAAACTGTCAGAAACCGTCTCAGGGAAGCTCATCTGCGTGATTTTTGTCCTCACTAGGGTCTTGACCTGACTGCAGTTCGGCATCGTAACCGACTTCAGTTTTCAAATGCTCACCTTCGATGGCCACTGCCTCGGTGGAGAAGTGTGTTCGTCATGGATTAATCCCATGCTGCAGGGCAGCATGTCGCAAGGATCTGTACACAATTCCTGGAAGCTGAAAACTGTCCCAGTTCTTCCATGGCCTGCATTCTCACCAGACATGTCACCCATTGAGCATGTTTTGGATGCTCTGGATCGACCAGTATGACAGCGTGTTCCAGTTCCCGCCAATATCCAGCAACTTCACACAGCCATTGAAGAAGAGTGGGACAACATTCCACAGGCCACAATCAATCTGATCAACTCTATGCAAAGGAGATGTGTGTCGCTGCATGAGACAAATGGTGGTCACACCAGATCCTGGCTGGTTTTCTGATCCACGCACCTACCTATTATTTTTAAGGTATCTGTTACCAACAGATTCATATCTGTATTCCCAGTCATGTGTAATCTGTATTCCCAGTCATGTGTAATCTGTATTCCCAGTCATGTGAAATCTGTATTCCCAGTCATGTGAAATCTGTATTCCCAGTCATGTGAAATCCATTGATTAGGGCCTAATGAAGTTATTTAAATGGACTGATTTCCTTATACGAACTATAATTCGGTAAAATCTTTGAAATTGTTGCATGCTGCGTTTATATTTTTGTTCGGTGTACATTAGAAATCCAATGCAGAAAATAAATATAAACTACATAATGAATTTTTCTTCATTTATTTGAAGTACTCAAAAGCATTGTTGTGTAATACTGAATTAAAGTGCATAATACCACACAATATAATGTTTAGCTATAATAAATAAATAAGTTATTGCTTTGACTATAAGGATGATTACTTACAGGTTAAGGGGACAGAGTAGCAGGAGTTGTTTTAGAAGATCCTCCAGCTATTTCATGTTCTCTATAGGAATCTTTACTGACTTCAAAATAAATATTATTTTATGATATATTTAAGCAATAAGGCCTGAGGTGTGGTAAATAGCCAATATACCACAAACNTTGGGGTTTTCCTTTGTTTTGGCAGTTACCTATATGTGCTGTTTTTGTTTGGGACATATACATTGGTGCAGCATACAACATTAAGAACAAAGATGACTGACAGGTTTAATGGGAACTTGGGGAGTTGTCCTCCACTCTATAGGTTCGGAATGCAAACATTATTAAAGTGACCAGTGTTCAATGTCTCTATGTACATAGGGCAGCGGTCTGATGGCCTGGAGATAAACAGCTTCTATCAGTCTCTCGGTCCCAGCTTTGATGTGCCTGTACTGTCTCCGTCTTTTAGATGGTAGCAGGGTGAACAGGCCGTGGCTCGGGTGGATGGAGTCCTTGATTATCTTCTTGGCCTTCCTGTGACACCAGGTTCTGTAGATGTCCTGGAGGGCAGGCGCTTGGCTGACTATATCACCCTCTAGGGAGTCCTGCGTTTGTAGATGGTGCAAATGCCGTACCAGGCGGTGAAACAGCCCGACTGGATGATCTCAAGGGTGCATCTGTATGTCACACCTGTAACTCTATGTACATAGAGCAGCAGTCTTTAAGGTGCAGGGTAGGGTACTGGGTGGTAGCCGGCTAGTGACAGTGTCGAAGGATCATCAAGGCAGGATACTGGGCGGAGGCCGACCAGTGATGACAGATTAAACATCTGATGGCCTGGAGATAGAAGCCGTTTATCATTCTCTCGGTCCCAGCTTTGATGCACCTGCACTGTCTCAGTCTTCTAGATGGTAACAGGGTGAACAGGCAGTGGCTCGGGTGGCTGATGTACTTGATGATCTTCTTGGCCTTCCTGTAACACCGGGTGCTGTAAATGTCCTGAAGGGCAGGTAGTGTGCACCCAATGATGCGTTAGGCTGACCACACCACTCTCTGGAGAGCCCTGCAGTTGCGGGTGGTGCAGTTGCCGTGCCAGGCGGTGATACAGCCCAACAGAGTGCTCTCAATGGTGCATCTGTATATGGTTTGTGAGGGTCTCAGTTTATATTTTTGTTCGGTGTACATTAGAAATCCAATGCAGAAAATAAATATAAACTACATAATGAATTTTTCTTCATTTATTTGAAGTACTCAAAAGCATTGTTGTGTAATACTGAATTAAAGTGCATAATACCACACAATATAATGTTTAGCTATAATAAATAAATAAGTTATTGCTTTGACTATAAGGATGATTACTTACAGGTTAAGGGGACAGAGTAGCAGGAGTTGTTTTAGAAGATCCTCCAGCTATTTCATGTTCTCTATAGGAATCTTTACTGACTTCAAAATAAATATTATTTTATGATATATTTAAGCAATAAGGCCTGAGGTGTGGTAAATAGCCAATATACCATGGCTACGTGCTGTTCCTAGGCACGCAGAGTGCCTGGATACAGCCATTAGCCATGGTATATTGGCCATATACCACAAACCCCAGAGGTGCCTTATTGCTATTATAAACTGGTTACCAACGTAATTAGACCAGTAAAAATAAAATAGTCAGACCCATGGTTTATGGTCTGATATACTACGGCTTTCAGCCAATCAGCATACAGGGTTCGAATCACCCTAATGAATAGGATTTGGTTTGTGTATGTTGAAGTATGCTATCAAGATGACGTTTAGTCCACCAGTATGAGTGAAGCAGAAGTGACATCACAGCCAGGCAGATTGTGAGAAGACTTGTCTTGAAGGCAGCAGCTGTGGTTGTTAGGGCAGCAGCTGTGGTTGTGGGGGCTGTGGGGGCAGCAGCTGTGGTTGTGGGGGCAGCAGCTGTGGTTGTGGGGGCAGCAGCTGTGGCTGTGTGGGCTGTGGGGGCAGCAGCTGTGGTTGTGGGGGCAGCAGCTGTGGTTGTGGGGGCAGCAGCTGTGTTTGTGGGGGCAGCAGCTGTGGTTGTTTTTGCTTCAGCTGTGGTTGTTGTGGCGGCATTAGTTGTTGTGCTTTGGGAATTCCCTGATGCTGTTGCAAATTAAATAATACATTTTAGAATATATTTTTGCAATATCAAATGATTTACAATTTAAAGACTAGTGGATCAATTTACAATAATCAGAAGGACTGTGATAATTGTTGCATTCATCTTCAAACCATTTTCTTATTATTCTATGATCACAGAGTAAGGGTGAAGTCATTATATAGGACGATGATTCATAAGGTAAAAGACAAATAATGACAAACCGATTGACCATGACAAATGAAATATAGGAGATCACTAGAGTAACTGGCCATCACTCGTTTTCTTTCTAGTATTGCACAAAGTTTGGGCTCTTCGATTTTCACTTTTCAAACAAAGTCATCCACAACTGCTTTATCTTGGTATTAATCTATTGTTTATCTATTGTTGATCTATTGTTAAATTAAACAAATATTCAAAATATGATTTGTTACTCAATAAATTAAAAACACACTTACCCCCCCCCCCAAAAAAAATGGGTTATGGATGTAGGATTTTCAGTTCACACCTTAAAAGTGCTGGCAGTTCAGCAACGCTCTTCAATTGTGATGCTGTAAAATAAATCATCTTAGCAGTTGAGTATAATTCTTCCAACGGTGTACCTCCAAACGTCTCCTCAAATCCTGAATTACTACAGCGTTTATAGTTTAAAGAACACCCTTGATGACGTCGTTAATGACAAAGGCTGAGATGTAAAGGTTTTGAGTAGAGGGTGTGCCCCTATACTTCCCATCTGCTGAAAATAGAATAACGTCTCTCTCTCCAATTAAGTCCTAATCCTAATCCAGCAGTACGTGGACATACATAAAGTGCATCAAGGAATGTGTAGTGTATCAATAATAATTGATTGTGACACATAATGTAATGTTATATACATGACTGTGATCAATAAGTGTACTTTTGTCAGATATCCCAAGGAAATTGAACCGGCTTAAAAAGGCTTATGGATGTAACTTTAAGGGGCGGTTTCCCGGACACAGATTAAGCCTAATCCTGGACTAAATTGCAAGATCAATGGAAAATCTCCATTGAAAGCACTTTTTAGTCCAGGATTAGGCTTAATCTGTGTCCGGGAAACCGCCCCTAAGAGTTTATTCCCCAAGAGGGCCAAGTATGCTCTCCCATGGGATGCTATAAAGGTACGTCTGCATCTGAATAGTGTCCCAGCTGTGCATCTTAAAACTTCTGAATCGCTATTATAAAACAGTAACAGTATACAGTAACATTGACATAAGTATGATAAAGGATGAGATGTAAAGGAAAAATAGGTCTGATCCATCTAGATGAAAATGATTAGGCGTGGACATCATACTGTTGATTAAATAAGGGATACAGAGTATATTGAAAGCAGGTGCTTCCACATAGATGTGAGTTAATTAAGTAATTAATATCCCATCGTACTTAGGGTCATGTATAAAAATGCTGGGCAGGCCATTATTCTGGCCATTATTTTGTCTACCATGGCTATGCCCACATAGGATGACAATGCCACCATCCACAGGGCACGAGTGGTCACTTGAATGGTTTGATGAGCATGAAAACGATGTATGCCATGGCCGTCCCAGTCACCAGATGTCAACCCAATTGAACACTTATGGGAGATTTTGGAGCGGTGCCTGAGACAGCGTTTTCCACCACCATCAACAGAACACCAAAAATGTGGAATTTCTCATGGAAGAATGGTGTCACATCACTCCAATAGAGTTCCAGCAACTTGTAGAATCTATGCCAAGGTGCATTGAAGCTGTTCTGGCTCGTGTTGGCCCAACACCCTATTATTAAGACACTTTATGTTGGGGTTTTCCTTTGTTTTGGCAGTTACCTATATGTGCTGTTTTTGTTTGGGACATATACATTGGTGCAGCATACAACATTAAGAACAAAGATGACTGACAGGTTTAATGGGAACTTGGGGAGTTGTCCTCCACTCTATAGGTTCGGAATGCAAACATTATTAAAGTGACCAGTGTTCAATGTCTCTATGTACATAGGGCAGCGGTCTGATGGCCTGGAGATAAACAGCTTCTATCAGTCTCTCGGTCCCAGCTTTGATGTGCCTGTACTGTCTCCGTCTTTTAGATGGTAGCAGGGTGAACAGGCCGTGGCTCGGGTGGATGGAGTCCTTGATTATCTTCTTGGCCTTCCTGTGACACCAGGTTCTGTAGATGTCCTGGAGGGCAGGCGCTTGGCTGACTATATCACCCTCTAGGGAGTCCTGCGTTTGTAGATGGTGCAAATGCCGTACCAGGCGGTGAAACAGCCCGACTGGATGATCTCAAGGGTGCATCTGTATGTCACACCTGTAACTCTATGTACATAGAGCAGCAGTCTTTAAGGTGCAGGGTAGGGTACTGGGTGGTAGCCGGCTAGTGACAGTGTCGAAGGATCATCAAGGCAGGATACTGGGCGGAGGCCGACCAGTGATGACAGATTAAACATCTGATGGCCTGGAGATAGAAGCCGTTTATCATTCTCTCGGTCCCAGCTTTGATGCACCTGCACTGTCTCAGTCTTCTAGATGGTAACAGGGTGAACAGGCAGTGGCTCGGGTGGCTGATGTACTTGATGATCTTCTTGGCCTTCCTGTAACACCGGGTGCTGTAAATGTCCTGAAGGGCAGGTAGTGTGCACCCAATGATGCGTTAGGCTGACCACACCACTCTCTGGAGAGCCCTGCAGTTGCGGGTGGTGCAGTTGCCGTGCCAGGCGGTGATACAGCCCAACAGAGTGCTCTCAATGGTGCATCTGTATATGGTTTGTGAGGGTCTCAGTTTATATTTTTGTTCGGTGTACATTAGAAATCCAATGCAGAAAATAAATATAAACTACATAATGAATTTTTCTTCATTTATTTGAAGTACTCAAAAGCATTGTTGTGTAATACTGAATTAAAGTGCATAATACCACACAATATAATGTTTAGCTATAATAAATAAATAAGTTATTGCTTTGACTATAAGGATGATTACTTACAGGTTAAGGGGACAGAGTAGCAGGAGTTGTTTTAGAAGATCCTCCAGCTATTTCATGTTCTCTATAGGAATCTTTACTGACTTCAAAATAAATATTATTTTATGATATATTTAAGCAATAAGGCCTGAGGTGTGGTAAATAGCCAATATACCATGGCTACGTGCTGTTCCTAGGCACGCAGAGTGCCTGGATACAGCCATTAGCCATGGTATATTGGCCATATACCACAAACCCCAGAGGTGCCTTATTGCTATTATAAACTGGTTACCAACGTAATTAGACCAGTAAAAATAAAATAGTCAGACCCATGGTTTATGGTCTGATATACTACGGCTTTCAGCCAATCAGCATACAGGGTTCGAATCACCCTAATGAATAGGATTTGGTTTGTGTATGTTGAAGTATGCTATCAAGATGACGTTTAGTCCACCAGTATGAGTGAAGCAGAAGTGACATCACAGCCAGGCAGATTGTGAGAAGACTTGTCTTGAAGGCAGCAGCTGTGGTTGTTAGGGCAGCAGCTGTGGTTGTGGGGGCTGTNGCAAACATTATTAAAGTGACCAGTGTTCAATGTCTCTATGTACATAGGGCAGCGGTCTGATGGCCTGGAGATAAACAGCTTCTATCAGTCTCTCGGTCCCAGCTTTGATGTGCCTGTACTGTCTCCGTCTTTTAGATGGTAGCAGGGTGAACAGGCCGTGGCTCGGGTGGATGGAGTCCTTGATTATCTTCTTGGCCTTCCTGTGACACCAGGTTCTGTAGATGTCCTGGAGGGCAGGCGCTTGGCTGACTATATCACCCTCTAGGGAGTCCTGCGTTTGTAGATGGTGCAAATGCCGTACCAGGCGGTGAAACAGCCCGACTGGATGATCTCAAGGGTGCATCTGTATGTCACACCTGTAACTCTATGTACATAGAGCAGCAGTCTTTAAGGTGCAGGGTAGGGTACTGGGTGGTAGCCGGCTAGTGACAGTGTCGAAGGATCATCAAGGCAGGATACTGGGCGGAGGCCGACCAGTGATGACAGATTAAACATCTGATGGCCTGGAGATAGAAGCCGTTTATCATTCTCTCGGTCCCAGCTTTGATGCACCTGCACTGTCTCAGTCTTCTAGATGGTAACAGGGTGAACAGGCAGTGGCTCGGGTGGCTGATGTACTTGATGATCTTCTTGGCCTTCCTGTAACACCGGGTGCTGTAAATGTCCTGAAGGGCAGGTAGTGTGCACCCAATGATGCGTTAGGCTGACCACACCACTCTCTGGAGAGCCCTGCAGTTGCGGGTGGTGCAGTTGCCGTGCCAGGCGGTGATACAGCCCAACAGAGTGCTCTCAATGGTGCATCTGTATATGGTTTGTGAGGGTCTCAGGGGCCAAGCCAAACTTCTTCAGGCCCTTGGGTTGAAGAGGGGATGTCGCTCCTTTTTCACTATGCTGTCGGTGTGAAAGGACCATTTCAGGACCTCAGTGATTTGCACGCCGAGGAACTTGAGGTTTTTGACCCTCTCCACCGCTGCCCCATCGATGTGGGCGTGCTCACTGCTGTCGCCTCTTTCTACTCCGCTCCTTCCTTTGGTTGATGTTGAAGTAGAGGTTATTTTCCTGGCACCACACCGCCAGGGCCCTCACCTCCTCCCTGTAGGGACTCTCGTCGTTGTTGATAATCAGGCCTACCACTGTTGTGAAATCAGCAAATTTGATAATTGAATTAGAGAAGTGCATGGCCACGCAGTCATAAATGAAAGGGGAGTACAGAAGGGGCAGATCACGCTCCCCTGTGAGGCCCCCCGTGTTGAGGATCAGCATGGGGGCAGTGTTGTTGCCTACCTTCACCACCTAAGGTCAGCCCGTCAGGAAGTCTAGGGACCCAGTTGCAATGGGAGGCGTTCAGACCCAAGGTCCTGAGCTTAGTGTTGAGCTTGGTGGGCAAGAGAACACAATAAATAACTATGTCGATGGGATAGGCAGAAGACATAACATTTAACAGTGGCCATATGAGAGGGCCTGTCTATGCACTCTCTCTGAAGAAAAAAAAATGGCCCTGTTTGGTTCAAAGTAGAACCCCTTTTGGTTCCAGGTAGCACCCTTTTTAGTTATACATAGAACACTTTCCACAGAGGGTTCTACATGGAACCCATAATTATTCTACCTGGAACCAAAAAGGGTTCTCCTCTGGGGACAGTTGAAGAACAATTTTGGAACCCTTTTTTCCTTAAGAGTATGGAGGTATGTCTTATGTTTAGAATGGAATATGTGGATGGATTCTGAATGTCTGAAAGATGGTCCTAACTAAAGTCTTAAATGTGTATGCACTCTTTTATTGGCAGGCTACATCCAAAAATGATGTATTGCCACCACCTACTGGGTGGAGTGAACTGATACTAATATCAATAAGAATAATAACAGCATAGTACTCTAAACAAACATAAAAGTCAATGAACTCCTTCTCTTATTCAAATGTACACAGATCCCTACACAGGCTCTGGGGCCTGAGAGGGGGGGGGATCTTTTTCAATCAGTATTCATGTTTCAGCTGTTAATTTCTGAATACCCAAAAACCTTGCAGCTGCAGATACAATTATGTCCAACTTCTTTGGCAGAAGAGACAAATCACATTTTATTTGTCACACGCTCAGAATACAACAGGTTTGTGAGGGTCTCAGGGGCCAAGTCTAGGGACCCAGTAAAAACACAAACGTTCTATGGTCAATGTTCTCTCTCTCTACACATAACATATCTTCACACTGGGCACATTTCAACGTGTAGTTTTGATTTACATTTAGTTGAGTTGTCAGTAACGTAAATTCAACGTGAAATCATCAAACAATTTCACCTTGTCATTCACCTTACAGGTGAAATGCTGAAACGCCGTCGATGGCGGTTATAATATCGTTTAGTACCTTGAGCGTGGCTGAGGTGCACCCATGACCAGCTCGGAAACCGGATTGCACAGCGGAGAAGGTACGGTGGGATTCGAAATGGTCAGTGATCTGTTTGTTAACTTGGCTTTCGAAGACTTTAGAAAGGCAGGGCAGGATGGATATAGGTCTATAACAGTTTGGGTCTAGAGTGTCACCCCCTTTGAAGAGGGGGATGACCGCGGCAGCTTTTCAATCTTTAGGAATCTCGGACGATACGAAAGAGAGGTTGAACAGACTGGTAATAGGGGTTGCAACAATGACGGCGGATCATTTTAAAAAGAGAGGGTCCAGATTGTCTAGCCCAGATGACGGCGGATCATTTTAAAAAGAGAGGGTCCAGATTGTCTAGCCCAGATGACGGCGGATCATTTTAAAAAGAGAGGGTCCAGATTGTCTAGCCCAGCTGATTTGTACGGGTCCAGGTTTTGCAGCTCTTTCAGAACATCTGCTTTGGGTGAAGGAGAAGCTGGGGAGGCTTGGGCAAGTAGCTGCGGGGGGTGCGGAGCTGTTGGCCGGGGTTCGGGTAGCCAGGAGGAAAGCATGGCCAGCCGTCTCGATTATCATGTATTTATCGGTGGTGACAGTGTTTCCTAGCCTCAGTGCAGTGGGCAGCTGGGAGCTGGTTCTGTCCCTGAACAAGGCAGTTAACCCACTGTTCCTAGGCCGTCACTGAAAATAAGAATTTGTTGTTAACTGACTTGCCTAGTTAAATAAAGGTAAAATAAATTCTCCATGGACTTTACTGTGTCCCAAAAGTTTTTGGAGTTAGAGCTACAGGATGCTAATTTCTGTTTGAAAAAGCTAGCCTTTGCTTTCCTAACTGACTGCGTGTATTGGTTCCTGACTTCCCTGAACAGTTGCATATCACGGGGACTATTCGATGCTATTGCAGTCCGCCACAGGACGTTTTTGTGCTGGTCGAGGGCAGTCAGGTCTGGAGTGAACCAAGGGCTATATCTGTTCTTAGTTCTACATTTTTTTAAACGGGCATGCCTATTTAAGATGGTGAGGAAATTACTTTTAAAGAACGACCAGGCATCCACTACTGACGGGATGAGGTCAATATCCTTCCAGGATACCGGGGCCAGGTCGATTAGAAAGGCCTGCTCGCTGAAGTGTTTTAGGGAGCGTTTGATAGTGATGAGGGGTGGTCGTTTGACCATGGACCCATAGCGGATGCAGGCAATGAGGCAGAGATTGCTGAGATCCTGATTGAAAACAGCAGAGGTGTATTTGGAGGGCAAGTTGGTCAGGATAATATCTAAGAGGGTGCCCATGTTTACGGATTTAGGGTTGTGCCTGGTGGCTTCCTTGATAATTTGTGTGAAATTGAGGACATCTAGCTTAGATTGTAGGACTGCCGGGGTGTTAATCATATCCCAGTTTAGGTCACCTAACAGAACGAACTCTGAAGATGGGGGGCAATCAATTCACATATGGTGTCCAGGGCACAGCTGGGAGCTGAGGGGGGTCTATAACAGGCGGCAACAGTGAGAGACTTATTTCTGGAGAGATTCATTTTTAAAATTAGAAGCTCTTACAGTGAGGGAAAAAAGTATTTGATCCCCAGCTGATTTTGTACGTTTGCCCACTGACAAAGAAATGATCAGTCTACAATTTTAATGGTAGGTTTATTTGAACAGTGAGAGACAGAATAACAACAAAAAATCCAGAAAAACGCATGTGAAAAATGTTAGAAATGGAATTGCATTTTAATGCGCCACTGGGGAGGCCCCATCCACAAAGTATCAGAATACAGAGTAAAGGTATATTGTCCTGCTAACAGCCCATAATGGGCTATTATAATACTGTACATGGTGTCCAGGTCAGGATAACCAAAACATTTATTTATTTAAGACTATCAGAAAGAATGTTGGTGCTTATTTATTTTGATCCAAAGCCATGACTGAGTCACTCAGCTTTATGCCTAAATGACTGTGCCATCAACTTGATAATATATAACGATATTTTGGAGGTTATTTCATTTTTTAAAAAAAATGAAAGTGAGCGATTGTAATCTGAATAAAGGCCAAAATAATATTTGTAAAGGCCAAAACATTTATTTCTGTTTTTAGAGGGAGAGAAACGCTGGGCCAATTGTGTGCCGCCCTATGGGACTCACAATCACGGTCGGATGTGATACGTAATAACAATAACAATACCTAACTTAGAACCTAACTTAGAAATACATTTGACGATAGAATTCTCCACCTACACTCCATCTAGACAAGTCTATTGTCCACCTACCTGCTAGAACAGCGGGAACGTTTCCCTAGTCAGCGCCATTATTAGTGCAATTCCCCCTTAAAGTGTTGCTCTGTGCTGCCCAGTGTGGCGGGGTGGGGGGTCCACTGTTGATAGTAATTTTTTCCAAAGCTAATCACTGAATGGCCTAATACAAGGATGTGGTCAGGTTGGCACTTCTAAGTCATAATAACACAGAACACACACACACACACATCAGATTGCAAGGGCGAGTACAAGGAGCAGTTGGGAAAATGAAGTCTGCTGCCTGGGTTGCCAGATATATATACACACACACACACACACACACACACACACACACACACAAACTTAATTAATTTGTTGTACTATATTTATTATGGATCCCCATAAGACAGCAGTTACTCAGCTTTGGGTCCAGCAAAATTAAGGCAGTTATACAATTTTAAAAACATTACAATAGATTCACAACACATTAAGTGTGTGCCCTCAGGCCACTACTCTACTACCACATATCTACAACACAAAATCCTTGTGTACATGTGTGTACATGTATGTTATCGCGTGTACAGTGCGTATGTTATCGTGTGTATGTATGTCTCTTCACAGTTTCCGGTGTTCCATAAGGTGTATTTTTATCTGTTTTTTAAATCTAATTTTACTGCTTGCGTGAGTTTCTTGATGTGGAATAGAGTTCCATGTAGTCATGACTATGTACTACTGTGCGCCTTCCATAGTCTGTTCTGTTTAGGTTAGTGTGTAGTCAAGTCTTTGTCATTAAAATTATATTGTGCCCATTTTTCAGATCTGCCCACCTGCTCGGTGGGTGACAGGTAACCGTCTTTCCACCAAGCTGTTCCAGGCCTGGAGTTTTACGCTGGAACTTCCAGAGGCTTGTAGACCTGAGACAGTGTGATGTGGTCCAGGTAATTATCAAACACACATATACACACTCACTCAATCACTCACTCTGTTTAGTTATATAATTATTTAAAGAAAATTGTGCCTCTCTCTTTTAGATCTGACACCCCTATTAGCTCAGCTACAGTCTTCACAGCTGCAGTCGTCTGCCCCATGCATCTGCTACCCAGGCCACGACAGGTGATACAGGTAATTATCACATGCATGTATACACACATGCACCCTCTCCCTCACTGGGGGCTCTATTCAATCACGTCTGCTTTAGCCGACCTCCGGATAGCCGTTCTTTTGGCGGTGTCTGAGGTGGGACTGTGTTAGAGCTGTGAAATCCACAAGCGGCTCCTGGCATTATACTGTATCTAAAGAGGACATTGCTATTGGCTGCACGGAGTCGCATTAACAGAAATCTCATGCAGCCTTGTTTACAAGTTTGAACACTGCAATTTGAGATGTAATCTACACCTCGATTAGGCTGATAGAAATCCTCATTATTTAGTTGAATGATTTTGAATTTGAGCGGCATTATTTCTATATAACCTATACTTTCTCATTCTGAACGCGAGTAGGACGGGTGTAGATTTGTGACAATAATCAAGAGCAGTTGCTTACCGATTTGACAGATCCAGCGCAGTTACACCTCAGACACCACCAAAACAACAGCTATGCGGCTGTCGGCGGTTAACGCTTGATCTGATTGGATCTAGGCCTTACACTCATTCTGTCTGTTTAGTTGTATGATTATTGTCAGTTAAGAAAATTGTGCCTCTCTCTTTAAGATCTGCCACCCCCAGCAGTTCAGCTGCAGTCACAGCAGTCCTCTTCTGTGGTATTTCATTTACCGGCTGCACCGGTTCCTTCTACACTACCCGCGAAGGGAGAAACTTTTGAGGATTCCCAGATGGATACTGGTAATTCAGAATTATATTACATATGCTCACTCACACCAACAGATGTGCACACACAGACATGTTGTTGAGCTGTATAGTTACTGCCACTATGTGCATCTCTCTATCAGATCTGCCATGCACTCCACAACTGCCCGACAGCCTCGCCCAGAAGTGCATACACTGGGCCTATCGAGACTGATAAAGCAGAGATGGGTGGCTGACAAGGAAAAATTAAAAACGACATGCACACACACACACTCACACACATTATCCACAATGTAAATAAGTTGTAATTACTTGTTTATTTAATGTTTGCTCCATTTTATGTTAGGATTGGCGGTATCTACTCCTTCATATCCATTCTCAATATCTACATAATTACTCTAAATATCAAATCAAAGTGTGATTGATAATATTGTAAAAGACTATGGCTTAATGTGTAGAGTTTGAGGAAATTCTGTGTGCTCTTTTCTGAGTTGAAAAACATGCCTCCCTCTCACACACACACACA
>QNTS01006293.1:9409-28738 GCA_003317085.1 Hucho hucho | reverse complement strand
TGATTTATAGAAGCTGATACCCACGTGCCATCTCCTCATTGATTTATAGAAGCTGATACCCACGTGCCATCTCCCCATTGATTTATAGAAGCTGATACCCACGTGCCATCTCCTCATTGGTTATACCCACGTGGGTGACTGAAAGACAAACGGAGGTCAGTGGTGGTAATACACCTTATGAAAGTTAGTTGCCAATCGCAATATAAAGTCCAAACGAGCAAAAGCTTTTGAGGAGAGATGACTAGAAACGATTCGGTTGACCGTTTTATGTGTGGATTAATTGTCGGAGTAGAGGACCTTGTGTATTTCAGGTAAAATAACAACTCAACGTTTATATCCCAGGACAAATTAGCGACAGCAAGCTCGCTAAATAGGACAAATTAGATAACTGCAAGCTAGCTATTGAAATTACCATACATTTTTTATGCTTTTCAACCTGTCCCCAAATTAATATAATTGGTTCAGAGTTTTTCATATTTTAACCTGCGTGTCGTGATCGCGTTTGGTGTGGGATGCAAAATCAATTTGTGCACGCGCGCGCGGACGGTTTGAGTACGGGGATTTGTGCCTAAAGCATATATTGGGGGAAAACACTTAAAAAAAAAAAAAAAACACCTCAAACTTGTATTTCAAACAAACCATTGCTATTTATAGAGGATGATGTCTAGAGGGTCAATTAGTGGTCTAGTTGGATGAATATCTTTAATGACTGTTAGGCGGAGCGGAATGGGTGAACCCAAGAGCAGACTCAGACACGGAGACGGGGATGAAGTAGCCAAGGTATTTATTGGAACACAGGGGGAGATGGAGTGCAGGTCAGGGGAAGCTCGGGCGGGTTGCTGGAGACCAGGTGCGGAGGCTGAGGCTGGAGCGAGAGGGGTTGAGACAGGGTAAGCAGGGTCCGGTGGGGAATCCAAGGGAGTAGTTGAGTGGAGAATCCAGGACAGAGTAGCAGGGTGACGAGACGTGGGACAGGAGACAGGGACCAGAGTCCGAGCGGGCAGAACTGTAGCGGAGAGGAAAACAGCATCAGGCAGGGAAACCGGCACAGCAGGATCTGAGAAGTACAAATAGCTAGAAGCGTAGACTGACTGAGCAGAGATTACGACCTTAGAGTGTGGAAGTGGCAGGACTGAGTATTTGTAGAGGTCTTGATTATGGAACGGGTTGCAGCTGTTGGGGATCTGCTCTGACTCCAGCACAGCTGTCTCCACACACACACACACACACACACACACACACACACACACACACACACACACACACACACACACACACACACAGGGAAATAGCACTGGGGGAGGCGGCAGGTCAGAGACACAGAATGAGCAGTAGAGGGCGTTGCAGGAGCAGATGTGACAATGACAGGTATACGCCCACACCATTCTGTTGTTGGGGTATGCCAACACCATTCCAACACAGGAAAGCTTCATTTTTTATTAAGTACGTACAGGTCATATTTCATATAAATCTGGAAACACTGAACACTTTAATATATTAGTGTTTGTGAAACACCAAAAAGTAAGTATATTATACATAAGAATACCTCGTGTTGGAAATACTCAAAAAACATATGCAAATTGTTCCCTAAAGTTGAACTAGCACAATATTTATTGGTGCAGAAGGGCCACCTTTCAACACCAGTCCCAAAACTCAAGGTCCCCTTGGAAGGTTTCCATCCCAAGGGAATTACATTCTGTCACCGCCACTCTATGACATTGGATCCACATTTGCATTATGAGGTTGAAAATGATCAATCAGGACCCAAAGACTTGTGCTGGTCTCACCAAACCAGATTAACCCTCCTAATCAAAGCTAAAGATGATTCAGTTTGATTGAAATGTCTTGAACTATCTGTGGAACTATGGTTAATCTGCATTTAAAAAGGTCCAATCTCTGATGCTATGATCCCACATTATCAAATCAAATCAAAGTTTATTTGTCACGTGCGCCGAATACAACAGGTGTAGACATTACAGTGAAATGCTTACTTACTCATTATAACGTGAAACTATGTTAATTAGGGAGGAGCAGAAAAATCTGTTTTACTGGCCTACTACATCAGACGCTTAAGTTTTGCAGAGAGTGAAACACCACTATTATTGTTTCTTGCGTTGCTCCAGCGTAACATTTAGTTCTGGTTCTACTCCCAAGATTTTGACATGTGGCTCACGCCTGAGAACAATAGGACATAGTGGCTAGCGTTCTGCTCGCGCTGACCAAACGTTAAGCTTCCAGTATGGCAGGTAAAAATAAAGCCCCACTGTAGCACCAATGTCAGACTAATGGTATTCGGTTTTTAAAAAAATCACCTGCCTAATGGGGCATCCACAGATCAGGCTCATCTTGCCCAGCTGCCATAAGTGCCATAAATTGTCTTTCACTTAAACAATGGGGTTGAACCAGAAAGATCAGTTTTAGGCTAGACCTACTGAAATTCTTTTGAAGTTGTGTCGTTTTCAGTAAAAGAAAATCACCCGAGGCAACGCACAGACTACAGAATGTGAGCATGTTTCCATTGACGTAGGCCAATTTAAGACAATTACTTTATTATCGCCGTGGGAAAATGTTGGGGCGTACATCAAAATCACATAATCAAACATAGACAAGGACATATACAGTACAGACAATACCTACCGCTAGAAAAAGTGCAGTTCATGAGCAATCAATGATTAATCTGTACACTATATAAACTGTGGTCATTAGTACACTGTCAACTACAATGTCAACTGTTCATTATTCATTCATTCATTTGGGGTTCATTAGTAGGCTTGTGGGCTTTAGTGAGGGGTATTTTATACATAACCCCCAGCACTTGCTTAACATATTTCTCAGAGACACTAGCATTTCCATCCCAGCAGAAGATACGATGTGTTAAGACACTTTCAGTGAATGACTTGTAGTCACATTAAAAAAAACACCATCAACATCAAAAGGGGAAGTTCACCAGCTTTTACATGCTATACTGGAAACTTAAATGTTTTGTCGTACACGTCTGATATACCACAGCTGTCAGCCAATTAGCATTCAGGTCTCGAACCACACGGTTCATAATATGCTTTAGAAATGTGCATATTGCATTATAGTCAATGGCACACTGTTTATTGTGACCAGTATGACCAGTATAAAAACATAATACCAAATCCATCACAGATCAGAGCCGACCATGTCAAACCACACTGCTGTCTCATTCATAGCAATGATGCTACTCTCCTTTAACTTATTTAGCAGTCTTTACAGGTACTCACTGAAGTTCACTTGTAAACAATTCATTTAAACCCGCCGTTTATTTTAAACTTGCTTTTATTTGTTGAAATTTGTGCCGAGTAATTATTTATAGTTTTTATTTATGTTTTGTAGACGCTGCCGTAGTTGTACATTTTCTGTGAAAATCACTACAATAAATGTGATTTAGGTGTCACCCTGGCCTGATATTTGCTACACTATCTAGCTTCTTCCCTCTCCCTACTGCAGGACAGCAGTGCCCGGCAGACAAGAGCGAAGGCTGTATCACGGTGACATCCAGATGGTTATTACCAATAGTACATGTTATTTCTCGTGTAAGCTGCTCTCCTACTCGAAATATAAGTGGGATGGAACAAATTGGCCACGTAGCTACTGCCAGCTTTAATGAACACGAGGGAGACAGAGAGCTGGTTTCAAGCACAGAGCGCAGCAGGTGTTTTAATGAAAGGGACCATAGGAGGAGGCAGGTAGCTGGCAGGCAGAAGGTCATACACGGTAAATCCAAAAACGACAACAGTACAGGCAGGGAATAGGCAAAAGGCGTTGTGATTGAGGCAGGCAAAAACTATCATACACTGGAGGAGAGCAGGACGGGGAAAAACAGACCCCCCCCCAAAAAAGTGTGTCTCAAAACAAGGTACTGAACTAAATAATGTGGGATGATGACATGCAGGTGTGTGAACAGGTGATTAGAATTCCGGTGATTGGGATCTGGAGAGTGAGCTGGAAAGTGGGCTGCGTTCCGGGGATCTAAGTGTTTGGGAGTGTGAGTTGTACGCAGACGTTACACCAGCGACATGTGATACGGCTGCCTGGTGGGAGTATCTAGATATTGTGTTATATGTTAGAATGTCTAATAAACAACTATATTGTATACATGAATAATATTGTCTTGTCAGAAATATATAAATATAATAATAACAGAGTTTTACCTGCACCTGTATGCAGACGCCCTGCTGATCATGCGCTATCTGAACAACAGTATGCTTTCATTATTTTGCAGAAAACCTTTATTGACCTTAAATTATTATTGTATACGTGTAAAACTAAGTATATGTTGTTTTCTAGAGTGCACAAAGTGTATGAACCTAGTATGGTGTATCAGTATTAGACGTTAAGTTGTCTTTTTAAAAAAACATATTGATGAGTTAGTTAATTAAGATGCTGAATATAAAAAGGGGCTTCTTCTATAGAACTAGGTCAGGCCTCTTGCTTATTAATGGTACAAAGCAGATCATCCATTCAATGTTCTTACTGGTCCTGGACTATGGTGACATCATCCATATGAATGCAGCTGCCACTTCATTAAAGCCTTTAGAAGCCATGTGACCATAGAACCCTTTGTTTTATTATGGGTACAGGTTCAGTACACATCCCTGCATTCTCTATCATAAAGTAGGCTGACCCTCTTTGAGGTCACGTGGGTCAATTCGTTGCTCTCTTTGCCTTTATACAGCTCTTTGACATACCTGTAAACTCCCTCTGTAGCTAACGTCTACAATAACCATTAGAAGTATGAGTCAGAGTTATCACACGGTCTCATTGCTAGCACTGGAAATTCCGTTGGTCTGTACAGAGTTCGGTAAATCAGCTCTTTGCCCCTTACTTGTGTTATAATCTCCAAGCATTGATGCTTCGGTGTCTCTAGGTTAATTCAGACTGCTGAATCAGGTCTGTTACAACTTACTTACAAATCTTTAAAGGAGTTTGTGAAACCATTCAGTCATGGATGTATGTAAACATATGTAATACGTATTGCTTGTTATTGCTATTACACCTCCTTGATGTGATGGATCTCTATGTCTGTACATGCTTATAATCCACATAGTGTGAATAGTGGTTTCCATAAAGTTATCACCCCCCTAAACCTGAATCTGAAATTACCGTTATGATCTTTCTTACCACTATTACTTTGGGGTTCTATCCCCTCTTTCAAAATCCCCACTGTGAACAAATCTTTAACATTCATGATCCTTCACTATATTTATCCCTAAACTACCCCCACTGTGAACAAATCTTTAACATTCATGATCCTTCACTATATTTATCCCTAAACTACCCCCACTGTGAACAAATCTTTAACATTCATGATCCTTCACTATATTTTGATGTGGGGCACCGTCCTCAAACAATCGCATGGCATGTTTTCGCTGTAATAGCTACTGTAAATCGGACAGTGCAGTTAGATTAACAATAATTTAAGCTTTCAGCCGATATGAGACACTTCTATGTACCTAAATGTTTAAAATCCATAATATATATGATTATTTTATTTGAATTACGTGCCCCCAGTTTCACCGGAAGTTGTTCCGCTAGCGGGACGCCTATCCCTAAGAAGATTTATAGAGAGGGGTCTCTCTTTAATGAGATTTGGGACAATACTGTGACCCTTACCGAGCAATGCAACATCGGCGTTGCACCTCGTCAGGTCACACCAAGCTTTAGGCTTGAAGGGTACTCCAATAGTTACAAGACAGGTCAACACAGATGAGGAGTGATTTCGGGCAAGTTCATTCATTCCAATTGTGGATGTGCTTCTCTTTAGGAGTTAAAAAGATTTTCAAGACTTGGAAGCCTTGAATCCCTGGAGTCCCACATTTTGTGAGAAAAATGTGGTGTTTCTATTTGCCTCACAATACAATTGCAGCATTGAGGATCTAGAATATGAGATCCCTCAGCTTAAGCAAATTGTTGATAGGAAGCAAACTAGTGGCTTGGAAACACCAGCCAAGTTAATAGAGCGAACAGTCTTCTATGAGCCATATAGGGAGGTGTTCCACAAGAGCAACACCCTAGATGTGCTAAAGTTAATCAAGACTGTCTTGACAAATACAATGAGTGACGAGCGATTGAGCAATTTGGGGGTATTAAGTGTGTAGTCAAGAAGGGCCATACATCTTAATGATTTTGTGTACGTGTTTGCCAAAAGCAACAGGCAAATAAAGCTGTATTGAAAAGAATGTAGCCTAATAAAGCAGGGATATGAATAGGTTGTGAGTAGGCTATAGTAAAATGTACATTGTCCATGATAATGCTTTTATTTGTTTTGTTTTTAATTTTTGGACATAGCCTACAACATATTTGTTTACAAAAAGACAGCAACAGGTGAATAAAGTTGTATTGAAAAGAATGTAGCCTAATAAATCAGTGATATGAATAGGTAGTGAGTAGGCTATAGTTAAATGTATATTGTTGTCCATGATTATGCTTTTTGTTTTTCATTTTTGGACACATAGAAAATAATATTTTTGTTTACAAAAAGAGGACAAATAAAGCTGTATTTAAAATAATTGGAGGCCTCTGAGTGGTGTTTTTCATCTTGAGTAGGCTTGTTTCCAGTAAATGTTTTGTTTCTTACAATCAATGTATTCCTTCAAATTAAAGCTGTATATATGTATTTTAAAGGAAAAGGACAACTAGCCTATTTGAAGAACAATGAATCGCCTAACACATGTATACACAGATACATAACACATTGAAACAGGATTGTTGTGGAACTCAAAATGTTAACTGTACCGGTATTAGTCTATGCACATCAGATAAATACTAACATTAACTGTAAAATCAGAATCCAAAGTATATCAGTATGCGATTCCTTAACTCTCATATTGACATAGTTTTCAACTAGCCTATATACTACAACAGCATAGTAGAATTCCTGAAATTCAGTTATGGCTTTTGGTTTTGGTGTGCCACCCCAAGATTTTCAGTGGCCCCATCTGGCCACCCCTATGAAACATTTCTGGGGGTGCCACTGCCGCATAGTAGTGAATGTTTACATTGTGTTTCTGAATGACATCACCAAGAGGTACAATATATATAGTAAAACAATAATGCTTCTAAAACTGAATCTTGAAGAACACAATCGTACAATTGATTTGTCAGAGGACAAACCATCCACAGAGACGAACTGATATCTTTCCGAAATATAAGATCTAAACCAGGCAAGAACTTGTCCGTGTAGACCAATTAGTGTTTCCAATCTCTCCAAAATAATGTGGTGATCGATGGTGTCAAAAGCAGCACTAAGGTGTAGGAACACCAGGACCGATGCAGAGCCATGGTCTGACACCACTAAAAGGTAATTTACCACCTTCACGAGTGCAGTCTCAGTACTATGATGGGGTCTAAAACCAGACTGAAGCAATTCGTATTCATTATTTGTCTTCAGGAGGGCATTAATTCAAAAATGTTCAAATCAATCAAATGTTATTTGTCACATACACATGGTTAGCAGATGTTAATGCGAGTGTAGCGTGTATGTAGCGAAATGTTGGATAGGAATGGGAGATTCAATATAATATTTTCTGGGTGAAGGTTTGGTTTTTTCGCGAGAGGCTTAATTACTGCCACTTTTAGTAAGTTTGGTACACATTGGAAGATAGGGAACACATTTTTTATTTTGATCAAATCAAATTTTATTAGTCACATGCGCCGAATACAACAGGTGTAGACCTTACAGTGAAATGCTTACTTACGCGCCCCATAACCAACAATGCAGTTAAAAAAAGAAGAGTAAGAATAAGAAATAAAAGTAACAAGTAATTAAAGAGCAGCAGTAAAATAACATTAGCGAGACAGAGGGCCAAGCACAGGAAGTTGCTCTTTCAGGAGTTGGAATAGGGTCCAGTATGCAGCATATCTATCACTATTGAATGAATGTGTCAAGAGATACAGGATTAAAACACTTGAGTGTCTCCATTGATCCAAAGTCCTGGCAGTTTCTATGCTGACTCAGGACAACTGAGCTTTGGAGAAATATGCAGATTCAAAGAGGAGTCCGTAATTTGCTTGCTATTGATCATGATTTTTTCTTTGAAGAAGTTCCTGAATTCATCACTGCTCAAGTGAAATGCATCTGTGATCTAATGATTTGGGTGATGCCAGGTAGTGGTCCTGTGTTAGTGGGCATGAGGGCAGGATTGAAATTTAAACCCAACCCAAGGAAAACGGTGACATCCTTGATTCCTTAAATCTCCCAAAACTCAGTTTTGGAAAATACTGACATTATGACCACAGTTATACTACTTATTTTGGGGAATACAGTTAATATGACTACTATCAATGGGGGGGGGTCAGCTCCTCTTTAAAATGGTTGAACTATTCCTTGACATTTTAAAGAGATCAAATCAAACTTTATTTGTCACATGCGCCGAATACAACAAGTGTAGACTTTACAGTGAAATGCTTACTTACAAGCCCTTAACCTGTTAGGAAGCGGGATCGATTTGACAACATCCGGTGAAATTGCAGAGTGCCAAATTCAAATTACAAAAAAAATAATATTAAACATTCATGAAAATACAAGTGTTGTACACCATTCAAAAGCTTAGAATCTTGGTAATCGAACCGCTTTGTCGGCGAAAGCATAGCATTTGATTATCTGAGGACAGCGCCCCGCATACTTCCTGCATAGAAATATTTTTCAAACAGCACAGGTGTCACAAAAATCACAAATAGCGATAAAATAAATCACTTACCTTTGAAGATCTTCCTCTGTTGGTAATCCCAAGGGTCCCAGCTACACAATAAATGGTTGTTTTGTTCGATAAAGTCCCTCTTTATATCCCAAAAACTATGTTTGGTTGGCGCGTTTGGTTCAGTAATCCACCCGTACAACTCGTTCAACATGCAGACAAAGGAATCCTAAAAGTTATCGATAAACTTCGTCCAAAACAAGTCAAACAAAGTTTCTAATCAATCCTCAGGTACCCTAATATGTAAATAAACGAAACATTTAAGACGGAATGTAGTATGTTCAATACCAGCGCCCTCAGTCACGCGCCACAAGTCTACAGCCACAATGAGGAACACCTGGATATCCTTCAACTACTTAATAAAAAAAAAAACAAGCCTGGAACCTTGTCTTAAGACTGTTTACATCCAGTGGAACCCATAGGTACTGCAATCTGGGAGCTATTCTTTTCATTGTTCAATAGCAAAGACTTGCAATGGGCAGGGAGCTCAAAAAAATAATTTCCGGATGGATTTTCCTCTGGTTTTCACCTGTCATATCTGTTTTGTTATACTCACAGACATTATTTTAACAGTTTTAGAAACTTCAAAGTGTTTTCTATCAAATACAATAAATTATATGCATATCCTAGCGTCTGGGCCTGAGTAACAGGCAGTTTACTTTGGGCACGCCAGACTCTCCGAACTTCCGAACACTGCCCCCTAGCCCAAAGAGATTTTAACCAACAGTGCAGTTCAAGAAGAGTTAAGATAAAAAGTACCAAGTAGACAAAAATAAAAAAGTAATAATAAAAAAAGTAACACAATAAGAATAACAATAATGAGGTAATATATAGGGGGCACCGGTACCGAGTCAGTGTGGGGGGGTACAGGTTAGTTGAGGTACTTTCTACATGTAGGCGTGGGTGAAGTGACTATGCATATGTAACCCTCTCACCAGGCTCGAATTTGACTCCCACGGTATCTCAACAGCATGGGATGTTAGGTGAGAAGGACATCTCCAATAAGAATCCCTATTGTAAACTATCTAGGGTGATGACAACTAGGGGTATTAACTTCAGATGGAATGATTATAGATTTTTGTTATTGTATAAGGATATGCTTTCCCATGCATTAAATGCAAATGAAACAGTAAACGACTCCACCAAGGCAACATACATGAGGTTCAAGATGTGTATTATTACATTTTCATAGCACCACATCAAAATAAATAAAAATAATAAACCCCATGTACACAACCCATGTCCAAATTATTTCAAGCTTGCTTAATTAACCCGTTGGAGCTCAAAAGAAATGACAATACACATAAAGTCCCGAAGCACCCCACCGTCAGTGTTGCCAACTTAGCGACTTTGTCGCTATATTTAGTGAGTATTCAGACCCCTCTAGCGACACATTTTCAAAAAAGCGACTAGCGACAAATCTAGTGACTTTTTCTGGTATTATTGGAAGCTTTTGGGGACTGACGTGAAAGCACTATCGTTCTTACTCTTCTCAACGAGCAGCGGGTGCTGCCGTGGGCCCCACCCCCGTCCCAAAGCACTAACAGGCGGCCCAGTCCTCGTGCAGCAGTCCCTTCCAGCTGCAGTCAGAGCAGGAGATGTTCACCCCTACGCGTCCAGACTGCAAATGAATCGCGCATGCGGGAAGCCGCCGCTGCCTGATCCCGCCCTGGCTTACATTCAGGGCGGGATGTAAATGTAAAATGTTCTCTGTCTAAAATAAATCACTGCAGCCTCAGTCACTTACTCACCTTGTCCACTGTGTGTGGGCCTCTCTGTGACATAAGCTAAACATCTAGCTGGCTAGCTCATCATGTCTCAGTTTAAACTGTACACTCAAAAATACAGAAAGGAGTGGGAATCAAACCCTGAATTCAAAGGCTGGTTGAAGCCGTTTCTACGCCAAACTTAGTGATGTAAAAAAACACATGACAACTAAAAAACATACTCAAAAGCAAAGCCTTATAACAGTTCCACCCAAAACAAGCTGCCATTTATGGTTAAAAAAAGGCCACCATGGCATTAGCTGTCGCTGAACACAGTTCCATGCTGGCATGTGATCTAAAAGAGACGAATAACGTCGTGGGAGAGACAACAAGGGAGTACCAAACACCCTAAATATGTTTAGAACTACAAATGAACTTTATTCCTCTCTCCTACAGTGTCCATCACAATAACATGCACATGGCCAATTATGCAAATTAGGTGATGGCGTCATTTAGCGACTTCTAGCGGCTTTTAGGACAGCCAATAGCTACTTTCCTTACCGAGGAGTTACTCACTACTCATAGATATTCCCTCAGCGAAGTATGACAGTTCCGTGCAGTAACCGATATCCCATGGGAACATGAACTCATACATTTTTTCCAAGCAATTCTCTCTCGGTGTCACACGATGCTAGGCTAACCTCAAGGCTGTCAAATACCTCCATGATGAGACGGTAGCTTCAGTCTTTACTAAGTCTTTCTTAACAAAATCATAACAAGTCTCTTATCAAATAAAATCGGTATTTCCCTTCAAAACTTGGTAGGTATGGGTTTTGTTCTATTTTTATCGTCTTCTTTTTAAAATGTTCTTCACCAATGGTCATAATGTAATGTCCATCCTTTTCTCAACATCTCTCTCCCTCGCTTTTTTTCCCCAGGCCATTAACCAGGTCAACTCTCCCATTTGCCACAGCTTAACTACTTAGGGAGTAGCGGCGCGCTAGCAGGCCACTCCCGACACTACCCGGTGAAATGTAAGGCGCCAAATTCAAAATCCAAAAGTTGTATTATTAAACATTCATTAATATACAAGTGTTGCATAGTCATCAAAAGCTCTGATTCTTGGCAATATCTCAACGTTGTCAGATTTCAAAAAGACTTCACGGCGAAAGCACAACATTTTATTGTTTGAGGATAGCACCAGCATAATTTATGCATTAGCATAAATTCATATCCAGCGCGGGTCACACAAAACCCATATCAGAGCTAAAATAAATCCCTTACCTTTCAAAAAACTTCTGCTGAGGGCTTCCCAAGTGTCCAACGAAGACATCCAATGGTTCTTGGGCTAGAAAAAGTCATTTATTATATCCATAAATCTCAGTTTGGTTGGCGCTTTATGTTCAGAAAATCCAACGTCGAATCGCCCATTGAACCGTGAAAAGAATGCGTTCAAATATACCTACCAACTTTTCCTAAACAAATCATAGATCATTTATAATGCATCCTTAGCTATCCTTTTGTGAATATTAGCGATAATATTTCACTCGGATGGTAATCTAAACGTTATAAAAGGAAAATATAGTGGGTCTCGCGCCCGTAAAATCTTGTTGACATCTGAGCTACCTGGACTATTTCCTCTTCCTATCCGTTCTGCTCAGGGCTACAGCTTCCAAACTCTGTATAAAGACTGTTGACATCTAGTGGAAGCCATAGGTACTGCAGTCTCAGTCCTAGTTAAAATAGAGCAACAGAGCAAAGGTCACAAAAGAAAAGATTCTGGACAGAAATTTCTCGGGTTTTCGCCTGCTATATCAGTTCTGTTATACTCACAGACATTATTTTAACACTTTTAGAAACTTCAGAGTGTTTCCTATCCAATAGTACTAATTATGTGCATATCCTATTTTCTGGGCCTGCGTGGCAGGCATTTTACTTTGGCACGCCAGACTCTCCAAAACCGTCACCTATGCTGCCGCTCCCTAAGAAGTTAACAAGCAACTTTATTGGTAAAAACGTAAACTTAAAAGCAAACCAACCTATTCACTTATACATTAAAGAAATGTTTCTTCAAAAGAAATGCATTAACAACGTTACAATTCGGGAGCAATTCAATCACCTTTAAAATCTAATACCAATTAATTATAACAAATAAACTCCCTACTTGGTTTTAACAAGGGTATTACACATAGATAATAAACAGCAAGTAGCAGCAGTGTAGAAAAGGGAGGGGGGGGGGGTCAATGTAAATTGTCCCGTGGCGATTTTATTAATTGTGCAGGAGTCTTATGGCTTGGTAGAATCTGTTGAGGAGCCTCTTGGTCCTAGACTTGGTGCTCCGGTACCACTTGCCGTGCGGTAGCAGAGAAAGTCTGACAGTTTTATGGGCTTACATCTGACATTGCCAAGGTCCTGGATGGCAGGAAGGTTGGCCCCATTGATGCATTGAGCTGTTCACACTACCCTCTGTAGCGCCTTAAGGTCAGAGGCCGAGCAGTTGCCATACCAGGCAGTGATGCAACCGTTCAGGATGCTCTCTGGTGCAGCTGTAGAACCTCATGAGGATCTGGGGACCCATGCCAAATCTTTTCAGTCTCCTGAGGGGGAAAAGGTTTTGTCGTGCCCTCTTCACGACTGTCTTGGTATGTTTGGACCATGATAATTCATTCGTGATGTGGACATCAAGGGATTTTAAACTCCCGACCCGCTTTTTCCTGTAGTCCACGATCAGCTCCTTAGTCTATTTGATAAAATATTGAATAGTTCAGCCAAAGTGTATGTTTGGGTCAGATTCCGCAGTGACAGTCTCCACAATAATCTGTTGTTTACTTTTGTCACAGGCAGTAGTTAGCACAATTAGCCTGGTACAAATATTAATGTTATACAGTATATGCTGAATGTCCCCCCTAGGACCCACATAGGGGTACAGGAATTCCGGGAGGTGGGCTTGTTGCTTTTGGAGTCCAAAGTGGACCAACTTGAACAATCATATGCTTGACATCTTACATGATCGTTCCCCAGGTAAATTGAAAAACCACATTGATATGGTCTATAACCAGCACAGTTACAATACCAGAGCTAGTGTTCTGTCTTGTAAAATCCCAAGAGTAAACAGTACTGCGAGGAGCTAATTTTTCTACACAGGCATTTGTCAATGGAATAGCCTCCCCTTGGAGATCAAGCAAAGAAAAAGTAGAAATAGCTTTAAAAAGCAGCCAAAGGTTTTCATTTGGACAAGGTTGTCTAACTAAGAAAACACACTCCAATGCCCCTTCTGCCCCCTACTGCTAGTCAGGTTTATTTATTTGATGAATAGTGCCACTTTCTAGGATGTCGAAATAAATGAATGTATTCATGTTTAACTTTTTCTAGACTTTTAATTATTATATGTGTTATTGTTTTTACCATCGAGGACCACTTTGGAAACAAGCTTTTTAATTAATACTTTTAAATTGATATCCTCTGGTTGTACATTGTGTGATACAGTTGAAGCTGGAGGTTTACATACACCTTAGCCAAATACATTTAAACTCAGTTTTTGACAATTGCTGACATTTAATCCTAGTAAAAATTCCCTGTCTTAGGTCAGCTAGGATCACCACTTTATTTTAAGAATGTGAAATGTCTGTCACGTCCTGGCCATAGATAGCCCTCTGGCTTCTCTATGGTGTTTTGGTCAGGACGTGACCAGGTTTTTTTTTTGTTCTATGTGGTGTATTTCTATGTTTGGTTTTGAGTTGGTTCCCAATTAGAGGCAGCTGGTTGTCGTTGCCTCTAATTGGGAATCCTATTTAAGTGTGTTCCCTTCCCCACCTACCTTGTGGGTTATTGTTTGTGTGAGTACCTGTGTGTTACACTAGTGTTGCGGTCTGGGCTTTTGTTATTGTTTTGTATGTGCCATATATTAATTAAAAGCTGTGGAACTCCATCTGTGCTGCACCCACCTCTGTCTTCTTCAGAATTCTGTAAAAATGTCAGAATAATAGTAGAGTGATTTATTTCAGCTTTTACTTCTTTCGTCACATTCCCAGTGGGTCAGAAGTTTACATACACTGAATTAGTATTTGGTAGCGTTGCCTGTAAATTGTTTAACTTGGGCCAAACGTTTCGGGTAGCCTTCCACAAGCTTCCCACAATAAGTTTGGTGAATTTTGGCCCATTCCTCCTGACAGAGCTGGTGTAACTGAATCAGGTTGTAGGCGTCCTTGCTTGCACACAGTTATTCAATTCTGCCCACAAATTGTATATGGGATTGAGGTCAGGGCTTTGTGATGGCCACTCCAATACCTTGACTTTGTCCTTAAGCCATTTTGCCACAACTTTGGAAGTATGATTGGGCTCATTGTCAATTTGGAAGACCCATTTGCGACTTAGATTTAACATCCTGACTGATGTCGAGATGTTGCTTCTTTTCGCACCAAAGTACGTTCCTCTCTAGGAGACAGAACGCGTCTCCTTCCTAAGCGGTATGACAGCTGCGTGGTCCCATGGTGTTTATACTTGCGTACTATTGTTTGTACAGATGAACGTGGTACCTTCAGGCATTTGGAAATTGCTCCCAAGGATGAACCAGACTTCTGGAGGGAGGTCTACAATTATTTTTCTGAGGTCTTGGCTGATTTATTTTGATTTCCCCATGATGTCAATCAAAGAGGTACTGAGTTTGAAGGTAGGCCTTGAAATATATCCACAGGTGCACCTCCCATTGACACAAATGTCACGTGTGCTCCCTCTCCGGCCTCTAGGTTACCAGGCTGCTCGTTCTGGCGCACACCTGTCACCATCGTTATGCTCACCTGGACTCTATCACTTCCCTGATTACCTTCCCTACATATGTCCCTCCCCAGGCGTCATTGTTTCTGTTCTGACTTTGTTTAATGTCGATGCGCTGTTTGTGTTTCTTGTTTTGTTCATTTATCTATTAATTGTATTCACTCCCTGAACTTGCTTGCCGACTCTCAGCGCACATCGTTACAAAAGATATCAATTAGCCAATCAGAAGCTTCTAAAGCCATGACATAATTGTCTGGAATTTTCCAAGCTGTTTAAAGGCACAGTCAACTTAGTGTATGTAAACGTCTGACCCACTGGAATTGTGATACATTGAATTATAAGTGAAATAGTCTGTAAACAATTGTTGGAAAAATGTCTTGTGTCATGCACAAAGTAGATGTCCTAACCGACTTGCCAAACTATAGTTTGTTAACAAGAAATTTGTGGAGTGGTTGAAAAACTAGTGTATGTAAAATTATGACTTCAACTGTATATGTCTGCTACCCAACTACATTAAATTCAAATGAAATTAAATTGAAATTATTCAGGGCAAAAAGTTAATTGCTTTGCCACATTTTTGCAATATTACTGTTAGTGCCTTGTTGCAAACAGAATGCGTGTTTTGGAATATTTTTGATTCTGTATAGGCTCCTTCATTTCACTCTGTCAATTAGGTTAGTATTTAGATATTTGATTTTACATTTTAGGACCCATTTAGGTATAAAAAAAAATGAAAAAAGTATTTGATAAAGTATTGAATTTGGCCTTTATTACTATAATCCATAGAAATGCATTGAATAACACAAAAATGGCATAAAAGACAGTAAAATAATATGAGGTTTAGAAGTGACTATATCAAGGAGATATAAGAAAGCTCAGGGAATATTAAATTTTTTTTTGACACATATTTAACCCCTTATTTTTGTTGGCACAAAACTACCTCCATGCTTTCATTTGTTTGTAATGGTTACCTTCAGACTTGTCCTGTGAGACTTGTGCAGTAATAGAGCAAAACTGAGAACTTACTTAGACTGACGCATTTGTAAAAAACTAATCTAAAAACAAAATTCTTCTTTGACATTATGGGGTATTGTGTGAAGCCAGTGACACAAAATCTCTATTTAATCCATTTTAAATTCAGGCTGTAACACAACAACAGTGTGAAAAAAATCAAGGGGTGTGAATACTTTCTGAAGGCACTGGTATCTGTTGTGAGATCTGGCTTACTGATACTTTTCCAGCCAACATTTTAACTTTTTCCGGCATTTCAGAAATGTACAATTGCCTTTTCAAGGGAGTGATTTACATTTTCAAGTTCATGGCACTCAACTCAGATGAGTACCGTCTGTATAATAGTATGTAGACTACAACATTGATAAGATCAATTTGTGTTTATTTAAGTTTTATTACAATACATATACAGTCTAAAGTGTATTTATTTATGTGGTTTTCTTTGGCATTATTTATTCAAATGTTTTCAAAGTAATTTCCAAAGATTGCAATGTATGCCTAGAGTTGGGTTACAATTAGGAAGAAAATATATATTACAGAATAGACAATTAGGTTTCCAAGAATTGTATAATTTCCTTAGTTAATTTCATAATATACAAATGTATTTATATTATATTACATTATTCATAGTCTATTGCAATATAATAAACAACATATAAATATATAAACATCACACATTTACTTTCAGCTTCCTTACATTACCGGCATTATTTTGTGAATTATTTTCTCGAGGTACATTTTATAAAAATAAATTAGACAAACAGTTTTATACATAATCATATAGACAAGCAATTACTTTAACTCAGATATTACTATTTGATTATTATATATGCCTTTATTATGGAATATGTTATACTTAATTGGTTTAATTGAGTCCTAAGTTAAGAAGAAACAGATCAACATTAAAGCAAGTAGTAAAGTGACCACTTCTTGAGGCCTGTTTCTTGCCATAGTGCTGCTGTAGGGAGGTGCAGCTACTGTAGTTTGTATAGCTGCTGTTGTGGTGGTTGCAGTAGTAGTAGTCATGGAATTCTGGAGATCTGTAAGAAAAAAAAAGCAGATTTACACCATTTAAAATCAGTCTATCATCTTCCAAAAATATAAAAGATGCCAGCTGTAGGCCACATGAGCAAAATCATGATTCATCCAAATCAGGGATGGGCAACTAGCGGCCAGCAGCCTCCCTTTAGTCTCTCTCTTGCTCTCTCTCATGTGTGCCTTGTTGAAAGTCCCTATTATGGCAAGAACAAATAAGCACAGAGAAACGACAGTCCATCATTACTTTAAGACATGAAGGTCAGTCAAGTTTCTTCAAGCGCTATGGTGAAACTGTCTCATGAGGACCACCACAGGGAAGGAAGACCCAGAGTTACCTCTGCTGCAGAGGATAAGTTCATTAGAGTTACCAGCCTCAGAAATTGCAGCCCAAATTAATGCTTCACAGAGTTCAAGTAACAGACACATCTCAACATCAACTGTTCAGAGGAGACTGGGTGAATCAGGCCTTCATGGTTGAATTGCTGCAAAGAAACCACTACTAAAAGGACATCAATAAAAAGAAGATACTTGCTTGGGCCAAGAAACACGAGCAATGGAAATTCGACTGGTGGAAATCTGTCCTTTTGGTCTTGCTTTAAAATGGCAACATTTTCTCCTCTTCTCATGGCAAATGTGGGATGTGAGTACGAAGAATCACGAGCCACTGCGGCTCCTCATGATGAGTTCCGTTTATTTCTGGCCCCCACGCCCATCAAGTTGCCCATCCATGATCCAAATAATCAGTGATACAAAACCAGAGCACCAGAATCGTCTTTGCTCATATCCACAGGTAAGCTAGTCTTATAAGAGACTACCATGACTGAAATGGTTTTCAAATTAAAAGAAAGATCTTTAAATGGAATACAATATTTCAAGTATGATGTAATTTAGTCACAACTGATGAAACCAGAGCTGGTAATTAAGCTGTGGGCATAAAAAAACAACAACATGGTGACACAGAGGGAAATATTGCTTCAAATAATCATGTGTAATGTATGAATCTTCATACATATTGTGTTGAGATCAAGCCGTACCCGCTTTGATACTGTCAGTAACAACATCTAAGAAGACTGTGAACGTGTTGATGGCTGTCTTGAGGGATTCTTCTATATTTGTATTGTTTGGGACAACCGACTGATTTGTGAAGATCAACTTGGTTGTCACACCCACAGAACCAGACCTAAAAAAAATCAAAGAAATAGAATGAATGAAAGTTATTATCATTGGTTGTAGTAGTGTTAGTGTTATTAAGGAATGGCAAACGTGAATAATATACTTTTTCTGCCTGCAAGTAAGTTGTAGAAATGTGGACCATAATGAAAACTGATCATACCAGAAACTGATGATGATGCATCTGAGGAAGATTTCAGGATATACCTTGCTGTATCCTCGATTCAACTGTAGAAAGTCATCAGAGCACATCATGAGAATTTAAAGGACAAACAAAATGTTTACTAGGTACTAATAACTCTCAAGCAAGATTTTTTTCTAAATGTCCATTTCAATATTTCTATTAATTATCAACTTTTACCTCAGTTGTGACATTTAAAGCCAAAGTAAAGTAATCCTGGGAATGTTGATTTTCGTAGTCTTTCAAAAATGGTCGATTCATCCGGAACTGTAGAAATAGTACACCTTCATTTGACGTTGGATGGTGAGTGGATGTGGTGGTTGGGGTAACAGTAGTTGTTGGAGCAAGAGTTTTTGTTGCTGATGGTGAAGCTGTGGTCGTTGTGGTTGCTGTAGCAGGACCTGGTGCTGTGGCTGCAGCATTGGTAGTTGTAGGGGCAACTGTGGTTGTTTTGGGAGCAGCTGTGGTTGCAGTAGGTGGGGCTGTTGTTGTTGTGGAGTTTGCTGTAGTCGTGGTAGCGCCAGCTGTGCTGGTAGTTACAGCAGCTGTTGTTGTTCTTGTGGCAAAAGCTGCTGTTGTTGTTGTTGTGGTGGGATTAGTGGGAGAAACTATTGTTATTGTAGCAGCAGCTCTAGTTGTTGTGGGGGCAGCTCTAGTTGTTGTGGGGGCAGCTGTAGTTGATGTGGTGGTATTAGTGGGAGAAACTATTGTTATTGTAGCAGCAGCT
>QNTS01006292.1:2620-25408 GCA_003317085.1 Hucho hucho | reverse complement strand
TAAAAATAAAATAGTTTTGAGCCCCCTCAATTCCCTTTTCCTGTCTTACGAATTTGTTCTTTCTTTCTTTCTTTCTTTTGTCACTAACCATTTGTCAAATAGATGCCCCTCATTCACTGTTTATCTCTCATCCTGCTCCCACAATCGTTATATTGAGTAATAACTCTCTCCTGTCTGTCGTTTGGTGTACAGTATGTGTGGTGTGTGTGTGTGCGTCGTTCTGGCCTGCCCCTAAACAACCCTGTTGAAACCTGTGTGTCTTCGAAATCCTAATGACCTCTACATTGATTTACATTGATTTACACATAGATATATATCCCCCCTGACAGTGGATAGGGATTTGATAGTAGGATCTGTTATAGTGTGGGTCTAGCTGTGGGTAGCTGAGGAGTGGCACCACTGAGAATAGCAGTGGTGGCCATCAGACATCATCAGGCTGTGAACCTGCCTCTAGGGTATTCAACAAACATCCTACCAATGTTATCCCTCCATCCTTCAGCGTCTCTCCAACACAATCCGTACATCCCTCTGGCTGGAGCTCACAGTGATGCCCATCTTACGTCTTTATATACCAATGTTCTCACTGAAATCTACTTCATACTGTATATCAAAGTCTATGTTTGTTTGTCTAATGGAAGAACATGCAGGTATTAAAGACTACTGTATTCTTTGTCCTGATTCTTTGAGGTTCTGAAATCATATTCAATTAAATCTTAAATTAGCCTTGAATTCTGACAATGGCTAAACACAAAGCAATGTGAAAGCATATACAACAAAGCACACAGAGACAAATGCTATAAATATTCCATGAGTTACATGACCATAAATAAGTACCTGTTCTTTCTCTTTACACAGAGAGGAGAAAAACGACTGAGTCTGAATCAACGGCAAGAGAGAGAGAGACAGAGAGAGAGAGAGAGAGATTTATCCTTGTTGCACCTCGATATATGAGACACCTTAAACAAACAATTCAAAATAAGTCTCCCGGCCCTAGCTACAGTAAATTGAATGTTCTCCTCACACCTCTGATATTTGAAGAGGCAATGGGAGCATGGACGGACGCTGCTCAATAACGCAAATAAAAGCAACCCTTTTCCCAATTGAAATAACAAACATCAGCTAACAAGGACAGGTAAGAGTAGAGCGAGAGAGAGAGAGAGAGAGAGAGAGAGAGAGAGAGAGAGAGAGGGAGGGAGAGAAAGAGAGAGAAAAATAATCAAAAGAGAGGGAGATAGGCGGAAGGAGGGAGTGAGAGAGAGAGACAGCTCAGAGACATGCACATATTTTAATATTAATCAGCTCAGTAATATTTTAACAGCCACAAAAAAATAAAATTCAGACTATATTTCCTCTGACTGCTGGCCCTGATGATCTTTCGTCCGGTTGAGGGTGAGGCTGCTTCTAGAGCTCTGATGAGTGTTCTATTATGTTCTAATGTTCTAGTGTTCCAATGGTTTTAATGACACTGACAGACTGACCAAGCCACAAAGTGAGACTGACACACCATTTAAGACAACACATGGACAGGATAGGACTGCACTCGTAAAGTCCTGAAAGAGAACCCCATGGGGCTCTAGTAGCCTACTCCAGCTCAGCTTAGCCCCACACCCAACCTTTTCCTTCTCTTCACGTTCCCCATAAACCTAGTCTCACGTTGTCATACTTCATAGACTTTAATATATTCACTAGGCTAAATGCGCAAAAGCTCAACCCTTGTTAGGCATCATCTGAGTTTTTTTTCTCTCTTTCTCTCTGCTGGACTATCTCCCCGCTCCCTTGACAGTGGTCCTATCTAAGGAGAGAGGGAGAAAGGGAGAGAAAGGGAGAGGTAGGAGAGGCGATTGATGACAGAGTCATCATCAATATGTATTCCCCCAGAGCCTCCCACCAGCTCCCACCTCGGCCATTAAACTGTAAACATGCAGATGTGTGATTAGGCCTGTCATGGAGAGAGATGACTCAACTCTCAGAGGATTTGGAGTAAAACCTGCATTTAAAACACCTTATTAGAGTCATTGATGGCCATTATATATACTAAAACCTTAAAGATTATACATACAAGTAAAAAAATATATAATAATATGTAAATTAATTAAGATGCATTACTATAATTTTAATTATTTTAAGTTATTTATTTTACTATCTATTATTATATTACTATAATAATACATGTTTATAAAAAGGAGGGAGCACAAAAACAGGGAACTTTGTGTGTGTGTGTAAGAGAAAAATAACAGTTCTCTGGGTGGCTCAGTATCTCTTCCTAACGAGGCCCGATAGCGAGGGAAAGCTAATCACACAGACAGACGATCATCTACGCGTGTCTGTGTGTGTGTGTGTCACACAGACACTAGTCTAGGGAACATTTTGTGTCTTCTCTCCATTCCTAACCCATACGTACTACAACAATTGTTCTTAGTCACCCTCGCCTTATTTCTCCCTCCTTCCACCTCTATAGATGGGTTGCCTGGCAACGTCACGAAAATAATGTGTGCACATCGATGTGGCCGGAAGATGTCCGTTATGATTCTGAACGGTCAGATAGCTAGCAACAATGACAAGAAGCGGCCTTGTGGGGAATCGTAGGTGACTCGTTTCAACTCGTTGTATCTTGTCATTGATACCATGTCTTGTTTTGAGGTGTTTGACTGATATCATGTATATGTTAATATGGCTCAAATTCGCAAGCTAGCTAACCAACAACTGTAACAATGTATTTGAGAGACAACAAGTGCTCATTGTGCAAATGTCCCACTGGGCACAGATTCAACGTCTATTCCACGTTGGTTCAACGTCATTTCATTGAACTGATGTGGATTCAACCAGTGTGTGCCCAGCGGGGTATTTATGTTTTCAATAAACATTTTGCGACAAAATATAGTTTGCATGTTGTCAACAGTCTAAGTTAACCCTGTCTGTTTTGACCCATTAGTGTTGAGTGATTAATTATTAATTAGTGATGAAAATGTGGTATTTTTTCGTTTTTTATTTAACAACTAATTGACCGAAGTTGGTTCAATTATTATAATTTAGTTTCTTTTTTTTCGTGTGCGCTCAATGCAGTTTCTCTAGAGATGAGTCAGAAATATTGAAAATATGTGAAAATATAACCATTGCCATTCATACCATCTCTTTTGTGTACTTTTGAAAATATGTATTATTTTCCCCCTGTACCCAATTCGACTCAGACCTATATTTTGTAACAAAATGACTGCTATCAAAAACCTTAGGACAGAGGTGAGAGAGAGTGCGTGCTACCAAAAACCTAAGGACAGAGAGGGGGGGGAGAAAGAGAGAGATCTTACAGGTGTTGTAGCCTACATGCAGAGGGAGTGGGGGATTTTTTTGAAGACGGAAAAAATCAGTTCCTTAAATAACCAACCCGAGGCTGCTCAACAGATACTTGGACTACAACAAGCTAACAAGGGCAAAACAAACAAAACTTTAGGCTACATTTCTAGCAGGTTCGGGTTGGTTATTTCCCTAATTTCTTGAAATCCATGTTGGACTCTATAGTTGCTTAGCTGGACTTGTCTCAGTCGAAACAGGTAATCACTAGCTTCTACATCCACAAAGTCATAAACCCCGCCCATTTTTACAATGTACCTTCTTAAAATATGATTTTAAACCTAACCCTAAACTTAACCAGACTGCTAAACGTATGCCTAACTCTAACCTTAAATAAAGACCAAGTCTGACTTTGTCGCTGTGGAATCTGACTCTGTGGCTATAGAAGCTAGTGGAAACCGTTGAAAGGGGATATTACCGTACAGGTGGTGGTGATAAAAAGTGATTACTTATTCTGTCTCCTCGCTTCTTTGGCATCTCCTGCTTAAAAAGTGCGCGCGTCTCTCGGCTATTCATTTGGCACGCGAAGTTCCTCGTAGTGTCTGTTGGAGGATTCATACCTGGATATACTCGAATCAAAGACGCCTGATGGAGAACTATACTTGGCTTTAGTTTTACTATAATAGGAAGACCGAGTGAGTAAAATTACTGTGCAATGCATGCTTTTCGTTTTTGTGTGTCGATTTCCCATATTTATTTTGGAGAGAGACATGTTTTAACAGTGATGATAAAACGAATATACATTTTGTAGGTTACCTATAAGCTAATACTAATTAGATAAATAAGTATATAATAATTACTATTACTTGACAATTGGAAATTAATTCAATTCTAATAGAACATTGCACTTAATTAAATATTCAGGGATTCCTTGGGATGAATATAAAACTACATTTGTCAGATTATTGGATTTTGACCCAGTAAGACCTGATAGACATTTTAAATAATTGCCTAATTTGTGAATTTATCTTATAAAATCTGAAAAGAGGACAGAAAAAATAAACCATGTCCTCCATGTAGAAATTACCAGTTGTTTTAAATGAGAGTTGTCAGTTTCAAGCCTCAATGAGCATTTGATTTGTAACTAGGTAGAGCATGAGTGAAGCAGGCATTGTGATGCTCATGTGAATTTCCTTTCTTTTTCGGCTACAGACCAATCCCTGCTTCTCACTTAAAACAGTTTTTAGTTTTTAATTATATTCATGGGACAGGATAATAAAAAAAGTGCAATCAAGAATGTATTTGTTTAATTCTTCATCTTTCCACAGACTTTGTGAGTCCCTGAAGAGAGGAATACACCTTAGATCACAAAATAAAGATTTTATTGGTTTCTCGCCCCAGCACCCTCCATCTAGATCTGGACGCCCTATAATACTACTACCACCCCATAATACTACTACCACCCTATAAACACACAGGACTAAAATGATTCTGACAGGAAGACAACTCTGAACGCATTGACTTTCTTTTCCCTTCTGTTATTTGTTCTCTCTGTCATGCCGTATTCAGCGGAGAGACACCTCTGTTAGCTGAGTTTCTGTCATTCAGAAGGGGAGCCGTTAGAAAAGCACAGGTGGTTTGTTGAAGAGACTGACATTTTTTTCTGCAGACTACTGTCCATAATGAGCTGAATTGGCAGTTGATGTAGAATCAGCGACCTCTTGGTAAATTCTGATAGCATAAGTTCACTATTGTACGTTCTCTTGGGCTGGGTTTGGTTGATGTTTGATGCGCAGAAAATAGGAGGAATTTTATCGAAGCGAAGACAAGAAGAACTCTGGAAGACAAGAGCAGGACAAAAGGTGAAAGAGGCTAAGTGAAATGAACTATGTCAACTACAAAGTAGAGTTGTCTGAACACTGACTGCAGGTCTTAGTGTGAAATCCTGCTCCCTCACCATCCCTTTCCCTTCATCATCCCCCTCCTGTTGTTCCTCTCTTCCCTTCTCTCCATCTGCCATCTTCCTTTTCTCTCCCACATTCTACTCATGTTGTCTCAACGGACCCTTCTCTCTTGGCTGCTGACACCTGTTGGCCTAGTCTGAGAGCACCACACACATACAGCAACCAAACCTCTCCATACCTTCCTTCCAGTCTTTCATATTCTGTCTATCTATAGTGCACCCTGGCGCCCGGCACTATTCCGTCTAAGGGGGAGGAGGACTTTCTGACCCTGGCCGCTTCTCGGTTCAGCCGTCGGAAGCGTGCCATCGGAGCCGCCATGGGCGTGGCCATGGTTCTACTCCTCCTGATAGCCATCCCCCTATTGGTCCACACCATGAAAGGGGGAGGAGCTAGCCAAGGAAGTGGCGGCGGGGGGACCCATTATGAGATGCTGGGGAGCTGCAGAATGGTCTGTGACACATATAGTACTGCCCAACCAGGCCAGGAGCTGACAGCCATGTCCCCTCAACCGGAATACCCCGGGCGGAAAAAAACAGGGTACCGCGGGGTCCCTGGGATCCCTGGTCCTCCAGGCACCCGAGGACCCCCTGGGGAATCAGGCAAGCCAGGGCCACAGGGGCCTCCCGGCCCTGGACCTAATGGTTACGTCCCCTCCTACAGCCCCAAGATCGCCTTTTATGCAGGGCTAAGGAAACAGCACGAGGGCAGCGAGGTGTTGAAGTTTGATGATGTGGTGACCAATGTAGGGAACTACTATGAGCCTAGTACTGGGAAGTTCACCTGTCCTCTACCTGGTATCTACTTCTTCACCTACCATGTTCTGATGAGGGGCGGAGATGGGACCAGCATGTGGGCTGACCTGAAGAAGAACGGACAGGTAGGAGAGAGAGTGTGTGTGTGTGTGTTTGTGTGTATGTGTGTGTCTGTGTGCATGCGTTTGTTTAAACAACACCTTCATTGACCGTCACCTCTGAGCAGTGTTGTACTGGAGCCAGAGTTGGGTAAGTTACTTTATAAATGCAATCTGTTACAGTTACTAGTTACTTGTCCAAAATTGTAATCAGTAATGTAATGTTTGGATTACCCAAACTCAGTAATGTAATGTGATTACTTTCCCCCTTAAGAGGCATTAGAAGAAGACAAAAAGGATCCATCAAATGCATTTGGTGTGTCATCATAGTGGTCTCTGTCATGTGACTGGCTCAGGTGGAACAAACTTAAACTTTTTAATTGAGAAAGCAGAAAGGTGCCATAATATATATTTTTTTCTAAATTATAAAGTAATCCAAGAAGTAATCATCTAGTTTTTCAAAAGTATTTGTAATCTGATTACAAGATTTTTGCTGGTAACGTAACTGATTACAGTTACCGGATTTTTTTTGGATTACATTTAACTGATTACATGTAATCAGTTACTCCCCAACCCTGTACGCAGGTATTACGCCATGTACCTGCTTATTTTTCAGTGGGCATTGCATATACCCCACAATGCATATCAAAGTTATGTAGTGGAGGTATACGCCATATTAACTAATGAGGCTGATCAACTATTATTTCTTCACATTTTCCGTGCAGCAATGTGCACACAAATGTTCCAAAATGCAATTTGCAGGAAAACACTGTTCTACTGCACATGCAAGCGGTTTCATGGACAGAGATGGAAATATCAGTTAGAAATGTAGAAAGAGGGGAGACCTAAAGACTATCGTGGCTACAATAATACCTCTGGCTGCTCGACAGTGAAAGAAAAACAATAGAACAGGAGAACGCATATAAGTCTTTATAAAATAATTGCCTTCACATTTCTATGGTGGGATTTTGGCTAAAGGCTACTTTGAAGCAAGGTAAGACATGCCTCGTAATATGAAGTATAGCATCCAGGTTTCAAACAATTAAGGAAAAGGAAAAATATAGCAATGCTAATGATAGGCCTAACCATCTTCTGGTAGATGAAAAGGCCTTCCCCAAAACTTTAATTAAATGTTAATTAGCTACAAAGTAGTCTATGCTTAACTGGCAGGATTATATAATGATTATTTGCATTACTCCATTAATCTCACGTGCTACAGAAACACTGCTAACCAAACAAGAGTGGTGGTTTCGGATTTGGCTAGTGGTTAGGATTCGGTGCTCTCAACGCCGCGGCCCGGTTTCGATTCCCGGTCAGGCAACTACTCTTTGGGGTGGCAGGTAGCCTAGTGGTTAGAGCTGGATCGAATCCCCAAGCTGACAAGGTAAAAACTGTCGTTCTGCCCCTGAACAAGGCAGTTAACCCACTGTTCCCTGGTAGGCCATCCTTGTAAATAAGAGTTTGTTCTTAAATGACTTGCCTAGTTAAATAAAGGTTTAACCATATTGTTGTGGACTTCAAACATTCAGTTTAGTTGTTTTTCTACAAAGAAAAGTGTGACAAATGTATCTGTTTCAATAGTAGGCCTACTATTAGCCCACTTGCACAGTACAGCTTGGGTTGGCTTGACTGTAAAAGACCAATACAGGGTTTATCATTCTAGTTCAACAGTGTATGTTACTGTTTCTCATAGAATGTTTCACTCAGGGAGCCTTTCCTTCAGGACATTTGGAAAAATGTGAAAAAACATTTTGAGTATACCCACTTCTCCAGGCACCACTACACCACTGCCTCTGATTCTCACTTTCACCTTCGCTATACAACATTTGTCACTTTTAATTCACATCACATTCCTCTGCATCTGTGGGCCGTAGCAACACAGTAGCAAAATATAGACCTAAGAAAATATTATCCATCATTAAAGAGAAGTGATGCTTCACACTTTAAAATCACAGCTACTAATGTTTGCATTTCCACCAGTCATAGCCAAATGACGAGTGGCAGTATGCTGCCGTCGGTTGTCGCCAAAGGAAAGTCTAATTAGTAGATATCATACACCAGGGTTGTATCCCAAATGGCACCTTATTCCCTACATAGTGCACTACTTTGACCAGAGCTCTATGAGCCCTAAGGTAGTGCACTATAAAGGGAATAGGGTACCATTTGGGACACAGCTTGTCACCTCAGATAGATACTGTAGATAAATATTGAAAGAGAAACTGACAGGCCACTCATCCATCGTTCCCTTATTCTCTCTTTCCCCTGGTACTAATTAAAGACAGAGGGGCTGATTGGGGGGAGAGGAAAAGAAGAGGCTTAGGATAAATCACTTTAATTTGAGGACTCTAACACAACTATGTTTTCATCTGAATTCATCAGTCACCACACTGACACGTTACCATTCAGTCCTCTGTGTGTCTTTTTCGTGCGCTGGGATAAAGCGGATGTCAAACTTCAGTTGGACCTTGTGTACAATTGATTAATAAGGTGATCTTAATCTTTAAATGTGTCCAAAGCCTGTATTTGTGTTTAGCAGAGGTAACACACTATATTTAAGATGCCTACTTGGCTTCTGCTTTGTGTCATCCTATATTGTCATTCCAGTCATCTCATCATGCCATTAAATCATTCATAACACTTAGATTAGATCCCCTGAAAGAACTCTCCCCCATATCCCCACTTCCCCCTCTACCTCCCCTCTCCTCCACTCCACTCATACCCCCCCTCGACCTCCTCTCCTCTCAATTAAATTATTTAACCTCGGAGAGACCCAGGTCAATCTCACACACATCAGGTGGTCCCATTTAATTGAACAGTTTCTATAAAGATAGATCTCATATTCTGAAATTGGCTGAAAGGGACTCTTATAGAGGAAAAACAAATGATAGCATACGAAAGGGACTCTTCTAGAGGAAAAACACAAATGGATAGCATACGAAAAGGACTCTTCTAGAGGAAAAACACAAATGGATAGCATACGAAAGGGACTCTTCTAGAGGAAAAACACAAACGGATAGCATACGAAAAGGACTCTTCTAGAGGAAAAACACAAATGGATAGCATACGAAAGGGACTCTTCTAGAGGAAAAACACAAATGGATAGCATACGAAAGGGACTCTTCACCACTTTTTACCCTCATATTCAAAATCTGTCTCCAGCACCATATCATTGTCTATGTTCCACTCAAAATACATTAAAAAGAAAAGGCAAACCCGCACACTCAAGTTGCTCCGATGCAATAATGTATTCACTAACGTTACGACAGCAAGCGTTACACTCAAAATACCACCTGAGATTATTTTTCCAGTTGAATGTAGCCTAGTCGATTCTCCAAGACAGTTGTTTTAGATTTGTATTTCGCTTACTTAGGTATCAGGAACTAGTGGTGTCTGTATAGAAGTGGGGTGTCTGTTAATGTCACATGCTCGATTAGATTCAAGCCGTTCAGTTGGGTATGCTTTTTTGCATCTCTGTAGGTAAAATATTAAAAGGAATGGGGGTCATATTCAGAACATTTAGTTATTGCTTGCTTTTCTAAAGTATACCGACCTTGCCAGCAGGCATGCCAGCTACATCATGACACAAGGCGAGACCCAGATGCAGACACAGGAGGGAGATGGTTGGAGTCTTACAATGTTTATTAATCCAAAAAGGAACAGGCAAGAGAATGGTTGTGGACAGGCAAAAGGTCCAAACCAGATCAGAGTCCAGGAGGTACAGAGTGGCAGGCAGGCTCGTGGTCAAGGCAGGCAGAATGGTCAGGCAGGTGGGTACAGAGTCCAGAAACAGGCAAGGGTCAAAACCGGGAGGACTAGAAAAAGGAGAATAGCAAAAAGCAGGAGAACAGGAAAACCGCTGGTTGACTTGGAAAAACATACAAGACAAACTGGCACAGAGAGACAGGAAACACAGGGATAAATACACTGGGGAAAATCAGCGATACCTGGAGGGGGTGGAGACAATCACAAGGACAGGTGAAACAGATCACGGCGTGACAAGCTAAGATAGTTAGACAAGCTAGCTACTCTAACTTAATTGATAGCCTGAAATGGCTTCTTGGTACAGTGGCTAGTTATGGGGTTGGGAGATTGGGAACCTATCTGGATTAGCTATAGCCAACTTCATAAAATATCTAGGTGGCTAGTAGTATTACAGAGAAACAACAACAACAACAACAACAAAAATTCAATAAACAAAATTTAAACAACAAGACAAATCTGAGGGCGCTGGTGCCCCTGTGCCCCCTATGGGCATGACACCTCTGCTTAATCGTGTGAACACCCAAACCATGCTTCTCCGTGTGAACACCCAAACCATGCATCTCCGTGTGAACACCCAAACCATGCTTCTCCGTGTGAACACCCAAACCATGCTTCTCCGTGTGAACACCCAAACCATGCCTCTCCGTGTGAACACCCACACAATGCTTCTTCGTGTGAACACCCAAACCATGCCTCTCCATGTGAACACCCAAACCATGCTTCTCCGTGTGAACACCCAAACCATGCCTCTCTGTGTGAACACCCAAACCATGCTTCTCCGTGTGAACACCCACACCATGCTTCTCCATGTGAACACCCACACCATGCTTCTCCGCGTGAACACCCAAACCCTGCCTCTCCGTGTGAACACCCACACCATGCCTCTCCGTGTGAATACCCACACCATGTTTCTCCGTGTGAACACCCACATCATGCTTCTCCGTGTGAACACCCACACCATGCCTCTCTCTTGGTGCTGCGTTAGAATTACAACTCATTACTCATCATTTACATGTTAGCCCCATTTATACCTGGTGCTAACATATGTCCTTGTCCTGATGGTGTCCACATTCTGATTTGGTCCACATTTGTAGACAAGTGTAGACGATCAAAATACAGATTCTGATCTGATTCTGATCAAATCTTCCTGACCCTCTCCGGAGGTAGTCAGGCACACATTGTGTCTGGATATCTTACAAGTGTAGACTGATCTGGACAGTGAAACCGTTTTAATCATCATTTTTCCGCCTTGTAAAATCCTTGACAAGTGCCACCATTTAACTATGATATCAATATGTGACTTAAAATAAAAAAGGAGTATTATTTTTAAAGAATGTCTGTCAAATAATTTTCATACAGGGAGGGACCTGGAAATGTGGTCACAGTGTGGGCACTGTTTAAACGCAAATCTGAAAATGTGGGCACAGTCACAATGTGGAAAAGATCAGGACCAAGGATGCATTTTGGCCCCAGGTATAAACAGGGCTTCTGTTTCCAGACAGTTGCTAATGAATTTGTACATCTATCAATGCCTCAGTTATTTTACATTCTCTGGTCAGTGACTCAGTGTCCATATGGTAGTTGTTTCTAAATAAGATTCAGGTCACGGAGTCCACACCGGACCTGAAGCATGTCTACAGCCAGCCAGCCAGCCAGAGGTTCAGTTAATCCCTGTGTGGCTGTCCAGTGTCCACTCTAAGGCATATTGATTAAGTGTGTGTGTGTGTGTGTGTGTGTGTGTGTGTGTGTGTGTGTGTGTGTGTGTGTGNTGACCACAGCTACAGAGCTATGGCTAGGGTGCCCTTACAGTTATAAAAATTAAGAATAAGAACACCTTAACACCTTAACATATATATATATATATATACTCTTTCAAATGTGTTTTCTTATACAGTATATATATATATATTTATGTAAGCAACAACAATAATTGATTGTTATCTCTAAAGGTTAGCTTGTCATTCCGCTAGACATCCTGTAGTGACAAGCCAATATCACATGAGCATCTCGTGTTGCTGTGACTTCCCATTGACAGACAGCATATGTCATCCGCCTCATTATTTTGGGCAGGGTGCTTTTCCCCTCAGGCATAGTCGGAGGGAGGCTGCAGTTAGAAACGCTGGCACTTGGCCACTTTTGATTTCCCCTAAAACACAAAGAAGGAGTATCCAACACTACTATATTATTTGGTAAGGTATTAACATTAGGTATTATATAAAGTAGGATTGTTGGGTGTAGAGGCTTTTATTGTAGCAATATCGCTCCAACATGTTGAAGATTATTAATGTAAGTCTGCTATTTTTGCTGGTAGACAGAGAGATGTGAGGGACGCATGGTAGGATTATGAAGGCGATACATGTGAAGGTGGGGACTGAGATGGAGCAAGAGAAAGAGAGAGAACAACCCATGAAAGAGCTGGCCACTCCCCCAGAGAAGCCAGAAGAACAAACCATGAAAGAGCTGGCCACTCCCCCAGAGAAGCAAGCAGAACAGCCCACACCAGATCCTGACCACAGCCTCAACACCACAGCAGAACAGACAAATGACCCCCTCCTAGCAGCCCCCATGACACCCACTGAGAACACACAAAAGCCACAGATTGTACTCCTTATGGACTCGAATGGGAAATAAATACAATAAAATTTACTTTTCCCCAAACACACAGCAGCTAAACTCTGGTGCCCAGATACTCAGCGCGCCCTCACCTGCTATCTGATGGCCAACTAGGGACATCCAGCCACGTAATAGTTCACACAGGCACAAACGACCTGAGAGCACAGCAAGAAAGGGTGGCCACAGCACTCAAGGGAGTGATTGAAAAAGCTTCTTCCACTTACCCCAATGCACAAGAAAAGTCTGCAGCTCCCGGTCTCACCCTACCGGACTCAAAAATCAAATGTCTACTGTTTGGTGCTTCTGTTCCCAACCAAGGAGGGCCTTACAGGCCTACTGTCAGACTTGGGCCCTGACGGTGAATCTCATGAAGACAAAAATAATGGTGTTCCAAAAAAGTTTCAATATCCAGTACAACAAATACAAAATAAATCTAGACACCGTTGCTCTATAGCACACAAAGAACTATACCTACCTCGACCTAAACATCAACACCACAGGTAACTTCCACAAGGCTGTGAAGGATCTAAGAGACAAGGCAAGTAGGGCCTTCTATGACATCAAAAGGAACATAAAACTCACATCTCAATTAGGATCTGTGTAAAAATACTTCAATAAGTTATAGAACCCATTGCCTTCTATTGTTGTGAGGTCTGGGGTCCACTCACCAATCAAGAATTCACAAAATGAACAAACACCCAATTGAAACTGCATGCAGAATTCTAAAAAATATACTTAGTGTAAAACGCAAAATCCCAAACAATGCATTCAGAGCAGAATTAGGACTATACCTGGTAGTTATCAACATCCAGAAAAGAGCTGTTCAATTCTACAACCACCTAAAAGGAAGCGATGCCCACACATTCCACCACAAAGCCCTCACCTACAGAGAGATGAACCTAGAGAAAAGTCCCCTCAGCCAGCTGTTTCTGGGGCTCTGTTCACAAACACAAACAGACCCCACAGAGCCCAGGACAGCAACACAATTAGACCCAACCAAATTATGAGAAAGCAAAAATATAATTATTTGACACACTGGAAAGAATCAAACAAAAAAGAGCAAACTAAAATTATATTTGGCCCTAAACAGAGATTACACAGTGGCAGAATACCTGACCGCTGTGACTGACCAAAAATTAAGAAAATCCTTGACTATGTACAGGCTCAGTAAGAATTTCCTTGCCTTGCCATAGGCAGACCTGGCTCTCAAGAGAAGACAGGCTATGTGCACGCTGCCCACAAAATGAAGTGAAAACTGAGCTGCACTTCCTAACCTCCTGCCAAATGTATGACCACATTAGAGACACATATTTTCCACAGATTGCAGAGACCCACAAAGAATTTGAAAACAAATTAAACATTGATAAACTCCCATATCTGTTAGGTGAAATACCACAGTGTGCAAACACAGCAGCAAGATGTGTGGCCTGTTGCCATGACAAAAGGGCAACCAGTGGAGCACAAACAACATTTAAATACCACCAATATTTCTCTGTTTATTTATTTTCCCCTACCATTCGTACTACAACTATTTGCACATTACTAGAACACTCATAATATAGCTCATAATATAGCTCATAATATAACACTTGAAATGTCTTTATCTTTTTAAAACTTTTTTAGTGCAATGTTTACTGTTCATTTTGAATAGTTTTCTGTTGATGTTGTTTTGTGTCTCCTCACTTTTGTTAATTGTTTATTTCACTTGCTTTGGCAATGTAAACATGTTTCTCATGCCAATAAAGCCTCTTTGAATTGAATTGAGAAGGACCGAGAGAGAGAGGGACAGAAAGAGAGAGAGAGAGAGACAAGAAAAGAGAGAGCAACAGGGAGATGGAGATGGCCAGGGGAGGGGGAGTGAGCTCCTCCATGTGAGGCCGCCACACTGAGCTGATCCTGGGGCTGTGAGGAGAAAGGAGGCCCCTAGTGGCCAGCATAGAGCCTGGGGCTGTCTCTCTTGTCTCTGGCTAGCCCTGGCCCTTTCATTACAGGGCTTCTGGTAAACGGGCCTGGGAGGGAAGGGGTAGCAGCTGCACTGTCATTTTATATACAACCCAAGATGTGTGAACATATGTGTCGAAAGAGACAGACAAGGATAGATGAAATGAGAATCTGAAAAAAGAAATTATTATATTTTTTTCATTTATTTAACTAGGCAAGTCAGTTAAGAACAAATTCTTATTTACAATGACAGCCTCCTCAGCCAAACCAATTCTACACTACCCTATGGGACTCCCAATCAGACCAGATGTGATGCAGTCTGGATTTGAACCAGGGACTGCAGTGATGCCCCTTGCTCTGAGATGCAGTGCCTTAGACCGCTGCGCCACTCGGGAGCAACTCAGGAGCCACTCTGGAGGTGGGGCTAGGGTAATAACTGATCAAGCACGGCTATTCTGTGAGACCGGCAGGGAGATGTGAGGGTATACAAAGTCATGTTTGTATCTGTGGTGCCTTGATTCACTGGTAATAAAACTGACATGATTCATTGGCTGTGATATACTGACCTCTTAGAGGGAAGACAATAGAAAAGTAGCTCTTAAACTCTCTCTTTCTGCTGCACATGGCAAGACAAGACAAGGCAGGCGGGCGTGTGGGGGGGGGGGGGGGGGGGGGGGGGGGCAGAGAGAGAGGGAGAGAGAGAGGGAGAGAGGATGATAGCGGGGTGAACAGGCAGTGGCTCAGGTGGTTGTTGTCCTTGATTATCTTTTTGGCCTTCCTGTGACATCGGGTGCTGTAGGTGTCCTGAAGGGCAGGTAGTTTGCCCCCGCACTACCCTCTGGAGAGCCTTGCGGTTGAGGGCCGTGCATTTGCCGTACCAGGCGGTGATACAGCCCGACAGGATGCTCTCGATTATGCATCTGTAGAAGTTTGTGAGGGTTTTTGGTGACAAGCCAAATTTCTTCAGCTTCCTGAGGTTGAGGAGGCGCTGTTGCGCCTTCTTTACCACGCTGTCTGTGTGGGTGGACCATTTCAGTTTGTCCATGATGTGTACGCCAAGGAACATAAAACTTTCCACCTTCTCCACTACTGTCCCATCGATGTGGATAGAGGGGTGCTCCCTTTGCTGTTTCCTGAAGTCCACGATCGTCTCCTTTGTTTTGTTGAGTGTGAGGTTATTTTCCTGACACCACACCCCGAGGGCCCTCACCTCCTCCCTGTAGGCCGTCTCATCGTTGTTGGTAATCAAGCCTACCACTGTAGTGTCGTCTGCAAAATTGATGATTGAGTTGGAGGCGTGCATGCCACGCAGTCATGGGTGAACAGGGAGTACAGGAGAAGGCTGAGAATGCACCCTTGTGGGGCCCCAGTGTTGAGGATCAGCGGGGTGGAGATGTTGTTTCCTACCCTCACCAGCTAGGGTCTGCCCGTCAGAAAGTCCAGGACCCAGTTGTACAGGGCGGGGTCGAGACCCAGGGTCACAAGCTTAATGATGTTACTTAAATACACTTCAATCAGTGTAGATAACGGGAAGGAAACAGGAAGGATTTTTTTACTTTGAGACAATTGAGACATTGATTTTGTATGTGTGCCATTCAGAGGGTGAAAAGTGCTTTTGCGCACAGGTTTGTGTCAAGAACTGCAACGCTGTTGAGTTTTTCACGCTCAACAGTTTCCTGTGTGTACCAAGAATGGTCAACCACCCAAAGGACATACAGCCAACTTGACACAACTGTGAGAAGCATTGGAGTCAACATGGGCCAGCATCCCTGTGAAATGCTTTCGATACCTTGTAGAGACGAATTGAGGCTGTTCTGAGGGCAAAAGCGTGAGGTGAAACTCAATATTCGGAAGGTGTTCCTAATGTTTGGTATGTATGTAATTACTCTGTTGGTTTCTTGACCGGTAAAACTAAACGTTTTTTAAACGGAAGTTAACATTTCGCCTGTTCTGGGAATGTTCATTTTTAGGTTGCAGGGAGGTTCTGGGAACGTTTTACTCTGGTTGCAGGGAGGTTCTGGGAAAGTTTTACTCTGGTTGCAGGGAGGTTCTGGGAATGTTTTACTCTGGTTGCAGGGAGGTTCTGGGAAAGTTTTACTCTGGTTGCAGGGTGGTTCTGGGAACGTTTTACTCTGGTTGCAGGGAGGTTCTGGGAACGTTTTACTCTGGTTGCATCGAGGTTCTGGGAACGTTTTACTCTGGTTGCCTGAAAGTTTTCCTGGGGTGTTTTACTAAGGTTTCGAGAAAAGAAATTATAGGTTATTTGGAGGTAATTAAATAATGTTCTGAGAACACGTTTCAATAACACTGCTAGCTTAGGTTAACTGTTTTGAACTCCAAGCACAGATAGGACACTAATTTGCTTAGGCATTAATCATGTAAACAAATTTATTTCAATGTTGTATGGCATCAGTGAAATTTGAACATAGGACCTTCTGTTCGCTATCCATGGAATTAGTCCACTGCACTACCAGAATGGAGTTAAAAAGCTGTGTTTTTTTTTTTACTCATACAAAGCTGTGTATTTTAGTCTAGTTAAACACACCTTATTTAAAGAAACAAGCACTCATTATGATCAGGTGTGAACACACTTAACAAGATAGAGGATAGAGAGAGTTGTTGACACTGAGAACAAAATGTACAAAACATTAGGAACACCTTCCTAATATTGAGTTGCACCCACCTTTGCCCTCAGTACAGTCTCAATTTGTCATGGCATAGACTTTATTTCCCTTTCTACAAGGTGTTGAAAGCGTTCCACAGGGATGCTGGCCCATGTTGAGTACAATGCTTCCCACAGTTGTGTCAAGTTGGCTGGATGTCCTTTGGATGGTGGACCGTTCTTGATACACACAGGAAACTGTTGAGCATGAAAAATCCAGCAGCGTTGCAGTTGTTCACACAAACCGGTGTGCCTGGCACCTACTACCATACCTTTTCAAAGGCACTTAAATATTTTGACTTGCCCATTCACCCTCTGAATGGCACACATACACAATCCATGTCTCAATTGTCTCAAGGCTTAAACATCCTTCTTTAACCTGTCTTCACTTCTTCATCTACACTGAAGTGGATTTAACAAGTGACATCAAAAAGGGATCATAGCTTTCACCTGGATTCACCTGATCAGTCTATGTCATGGAAAGAGCAGGTGTTCCTAATGTTTTGTACAGTCAGTGCATATGTTTTTAAAAATAACATTCTTAGAATGTTCTTTGAATGTTACTAAGGTTTTCTCATGTTTTTTATGGAACGTTTTCTTAATGTTCCAAGAACATGACTTTAAATAGAAGCATGAGGAAACCTGCAGAAAACGTTATGCTGAAGTACTGAAATTTCCACAGATGTTTCTTAAGCGCTAGCTGGATATCCTGCACCATTCCCAGAAAGGTGTGGGAAGGTTGTATGCAAAATAACCATAGGACAACAACGCTCTCACCGAGCTCTAAGATACATGGTTCTCAGATCGTTATGTGCTAGCTGAGCAGGGATGGACTCGGACCAGAAAACAGCCCGGCCATTTGTAACCAACCTGACCCTTTTTTCCCCTTCAAGGCCCCCATACTGGCCCATTCTATTGCCTTAGACAAATAATGACATTTCTGCACTTAAACCCCAATTTAGACAGGCCCACTGGGCTTAAGATGGACCAGCCCATCTGGCATTTGCTTGAATTGCCCTATGTTCAGTCAATCTCTGTGAGGGACTGTAAATTAATAGATTAATGATAGCACCATCACAAAGTTAATGAGGGGTTAGGGGAGATGTTGCGTTTAAGAAGTATAGCATGACATATTACCGCTCCATGTTAAATACCAAATCTTTATTTCTTTAAATGGCAATAGCAGAAAAAACACTGCTGTCACCATCATAACCATATCATAACCTGTCACCACCATAACCTCTAACTTCAACCACACGTCATGTCCCCTAACAGCAATAATGAAACCTACCACTAAAACAGACACAAATATCCCCTGGAGGAATCACATCCCAGTCTTTGGATTCATTAATTAGTATACCGATTTCACCTAATTCAAACAGACATCGATAATTAGTACACAAATGCAACGGCTAGGCAATGTTTAGACCCATTCTCCTTTTCTCACTCTAATGCCTTATGCACTTGTCTGGCCATCGTGACATGTTCAGTGTGTGGGTGTCTATATATCTGTCTTGTGGTGTTATCTCAGTCTGGCCCTCACAACACTCACCTCCCTATTGCCTCGTCCCTCAGCCCACTGTCTACCAACCTCCGTTAATACATATATCTTCCTCTCCTCTCGTCCCCTGATCTCTCTCTCTCTCTCTTTCTCTGTTCCTCTTCCTTTCTGTCTCTCTGTTGACCAACTTGTCTTGTTTTTGTCATCCTTTTACTGTCAGGCTTTTCGAGGTTTTGCGTCTCGGTCATGTTTATTTTTCTCTGGTCCTCCATTCCCCTGGCTCACTGTATGACTGACTATCCTTCCTTTATTATATCCCTCTATCTATCCCTCTGACTGCCCACAGAGCAACAGTGTTATAAAGGGTGGACAAAACCCCTTTCAAACTTACACAACAGCCCCTCTCAACAAGCCTGTTAATACGTTGACATGGTCTGTTGAGTGTGACTTACACAGAATGTGGGACCAGTGTTCAGGAATCAGTGTTCTTTTGTTAGAGTGCCCGCCTTGAGATTGGAAGGTTGGGGGTTCAATCCCCGGTTGAGTCATACCAAAGTGGGACCCGATGCCTCTCTGCTTGGCACTCAGCATTAAGAAGATGGATTGTGGGTAAGGCTCAATGGGCCATTCTGGCTTAGACAAGTCATACTTTCTAATGATTAGTCAGCTATGTACTTAGCATATATAGATATGAGAATGCACCTTGTTGGGGAGAAGGACATAAGGGCTCATACATGCTTAGAAATCATTATTATACTTGTCAGCTTTATGTAAAGTGTTACCAATGGCCCAGTAAAGTAGCGTGAATGAGTGACATGACGTTAGTTGAGCTGCAGATCATTTTCTGTGCCTGTCGTACCGTGTCTTGGAGATATGCGTCGGTCGTCTGGGGGGCTGACAGAGATTGAGTGGTCTATGCTCAGTACTTACACCGTGGCTGTCTAGACATGAAGCCTGATAGATAGATACGAGGCCAGTTATGCCACTGACGCCAGACAGACAGTATGTCTATGGAGTTGAGATATAAATCTTACATACTCACTCCTCTTTTTTAAGACTGTAATTGTGTAGCTTTCCGTCAGAGTATGACGTCACCTGGTTGGTTAGTGCTGTCCGACTATCTGACAGGTCCTTGTACAGACTGCACTGGATAAACAGACGGATTGGGATCTAACCTCTGACTTCTTCCTCGATCACAACCATATTGTCTGTTATTGTTTAGCAGAGGACGCAGAGCTGATCACACACCCTGTTCTTGGTCATCAGAGAGCTGCTGTAGCTGTGGATGGGACTCTCGGACCTGTGTAATGAAGCAGAAGGCTGATTGGCTGGTGTAGAATAGATGAGGAAGAGGTGTTCACATGGGACAATGGGTAGTCTACAGCAGTGGTCACCATCCTTTTCTGAGTGAAGATCACTTTCGCAGTCAAAAAACAAGCTGAGATCTACCACTCAGAACTTAAACATGACTTCAATGTAACATTAACTTTATAAAAACAGATCTGTGGGAGGTTTGTGCAGTAGGCCTAATACATTATCACAGCATATTGGCTATATGCATGGCCTGCCAATATTGTTATTCTCAGACCATATTAGATTTAAAAACTCAAGCTTTGATAACAAAATAGATAAATTGGTGTAGCACTTGTGAGGCACAGCGGAGCATAAATTGAAATAATTAGCTTTCTTATTTTACTGGACTGATGCTACCTGCATCGGATGGTCATGGTGCTTTCAAGACAACTGGGAATTTGGTCAAATCGTGACGTCAGTGATCTTCAGGTCAGAAAGTCGGAGCTCTAGAAAGATGCCAGAGTTTCCGAATTCCGAGTTCCCAGTTGTCTTGAACGCACTGAAGTCGGAAGTCGGAGATTATCGAGTTCAAAGTTGTTTTGAACATGTCATTAGTCTCAGCATAGGTAGAGAGAGAGCAGCAGAGGGCCCGCCTCTCACGGTCCCTGCTATCTCCTTCCTTTCCTCCGGTGAGACTGACCAGAGAGAGGGGACACCCTTCCACCTGATGGCGAAACTCGAGTCGCACCGCATCATCCTCGTACACAAATTCATGTTGTTCCTATGACCATAGAAAGTGAAATATTCATCGATATTAAAATATACATGACGAAATGCTAATAACAATAAAAACGCAGGGCTATTAATATCCTACACCTGGCTACTCATTCATTGTAGCTGCAGCGCGAGTGGAAGTAGGGAGAAGCGCGTTTTATATTTTGTAATAGTGTTGAATAAAAACAGTTTTGACAGTGCTGAATAAAAACTTAGACATGAACTCACTCAAAGCAGTCTCTCTCAGGTCATGGTTTTAAAAGTTATTAAATCCCACATAGGCTAGTATCAAACTAATGAAATGTTTGGTGATCGATCTGGAATGCCTTGAACATCAACCAGTCGATCACGATCGACCTGTTGGTGGCCACTGGTCTACAGGGATGGAAGTCAGGCAGTCAGGTCCAGAAACAGCAACAGTATCTTCCCCCAGCAGCTATTGACCTGTTGCTTATGATGTAAACGCCCTAGCGCTAATAGCAGAGCTCAATATGCATGGTATTGAGTGTCTCTCTGTGTCCCAAATGGCACCCTATTTCCTTTATAGTGCACTACTTTTGACCAGGGCCTATAGTGCACTAATCGGGAGATATTTGGGATGCATCCGCTGTGTCCGGCCCAGTCTGAACCTCTTTCCATTTGCATGCTGGTGGGGAGCTTAGTCTGTATTGACGCGCAGGCAGTGGATCTTTACTTGTTTGTTAACACATTTAATTGGGTTTACTCGTGTGGACACGGAGACACAAATACATGAATTAAGTGACTATTACAAAGTAGAAGGGGGGGGGGGGGTTGCCTATTGTAAAGCTATAACCTTGATGGTTTCAACACATTACATTTTCTCTGTCTGTTCTGTCCCTCAGTTTTTTTGTTTTTCTGTCTGCCTGTCTGTCTGCCTGTCTGCCTGTGTGTGTGTGCGTGTGTGTGTGACAGGTGAGGGCCAGTGCCATCGCCCAGGATGCGGACCAGAACTACGACTACGCGTCTAACAGTGTGATCCTGCATCTAGACGTGGGGGACGAGGTGTGTGTACAGCTGGATGGGGGGAAGGTCCATGGAGGAAACACCAACAAATACAGCACCTTCTCTGGGTTCCTCATCTACCCTGACTGACTGACTGATTGACTGACCTGACTGAGTGACTGAATTGACCAACCTGATCGACTGGACTGACTGACTGACCTTCACAACTTTAAAAAGACAAGGGAGGCTGTGGGCGGACTGGATGAGCTGAAGGCAACACAGACAGATGCAGACAAACACACATACACACACACACATACAAACAAACACACATACACACACACACACACACATACAAACAAACACACATACAAACAAACACACATACACACAAACACACACACATACACACAAACACACACACACACACACATACAAACAAACACACACACATACACACAAACACACATAAACACACAATCACACACATACACACACAAACACACATACAGTACACACAAACATACATAAAAAACTTGCATACATATAGTACCAGTCAAAGGTTTGGACACACCTACTCATTCAAGGGTTTTTCTTTATTTTTGCTATTTTCTACATTGTAGAATAATAGTGAAGACATCAAAACTATGAAATAACACATATGGAATCAACCGAATTGAGATGGTTTGGGATGAATTGGACCGCAGAGTGAAGGAAAAGCAGCCAACAAGTGCTCAGCATATGTGGGAGCTACTTCCAAGACTGTTGGAAAAGCATTCCAGGTGAAGCTGGTTGAGAGAATGCCAAGAGTGTGCAAAGCTGTCATCAAGGCAAAGGGTGGCTACTTTGAAGAATCTCAAATATAAAATATATTTTGATTTGTTTAACACTTTTCTGGTTACTCCATATGTGTTATTTCATAGTCATGATGTCTTCACTATTATTCTACAATGTAGAAAATAGTTAAAATAAAGAAAAATTGAATGAGTAGGTGTCCAAACTTTTGAATGGTACTGTATGTACATACATTCATGCAGTACATGCATACGCATACTTAACACACTCTCTCATACAACTGCTCTCGCTTTCTCTGTTTCACACACACACACACACACACACACACACACACACACACACACACACACACACACACACACACACACACACACACACACAC